>JAHPZR010002939.1:0-20000 GCA_019787425.1 Platygyra sinensis | reverse complement strand
GTCGGAAAAATGTCAACAATAATGTGCGGCAAAAGGCAACTGCAGTTTCTTGTCGTCCAATTCGACCAAAGTGGGAATGTCTTGCCCTCTAAACGTCCAAGGTTTGGTTCCGATGGACTAGATAAAAGGGACGGGAAAGGAAAAGAAAATACAATCGCAGCAACACTTTGCGACCGAAGCTACGCAATTCACCTACATGTACAAGTGCAACCACAAACATATTGTTTTATTGCTCTGCGACCAGCAGCGTCCCACACATCAATTCAGCAGTCTACTCTTCCTTGTCAACACTCTACGAACGGTCTTGAAAACATTTGCGAAAAACTAGTAGGGAGTCCAAAACCAGTTGAAACACTACTGAAGAGATCGTACGAGTTCCCAACAACTACATCCAACAGGCCGATGGTCGACTGGATTGAACGAGTGCAAACATTTATTTCGTCTAAAACCCCATTTAGACATGCTAAAATATCGGCACAGCACGCCAAATTTTAGCACCGCACCCAAACCATTTTGGCACGGCACAACCCATTTACACGACCCAAAATTAATAGTTTTTCTCCAGCTGGGCATGGTTCCAATTTTTAATCGGCACCCCTTCTTTCCATCTGTTTTATTCCTGGAAAATGGTTGATATACAGCTTGCCATCATCTTGCATCGCATCCTGAGAGTAAAAATGTGACTGAAATCTGAACAGGAAGAGCCATCATCAGTTCAACAAGGAAATTGATGGACATCTTGGCGAGATAAGATAAAAAGATGGAAGGAGAAACGGTTGTTTGCAGCGATGATGCACGTGGTTTGTCAGAACTTCCATGAAAGAAGCTTACGGATGAGACAGAATAATCAGGCTTGATTTGACATGGCAGACACAGAGTCTCATCCGTCGCCATTTTTGTGACAACCACGCATGCGTGATGGTAAAAATCACAACAAAAAAAGGCCTGGAACGGCACCGGAGAGGGCAAGATTTCCGTATAACCCCATACATTTATTATGCATACAGTTCTTTGTTTTACTTGACAATAGCGGAAACAATAGCGCTCCTTTGAGAGTTATTCGCTTTGAATAACTTTAAATTTTACCATTTTTTTCTAAGTGTCTCATACTTTGAGACTTAGTTTTTTTCCCGAATTTTCCGTCAAAAATACTGAGAAACGAAGCGATTTCTTGGAGACTTGAAATTTCGAAATTAAAAGACCTTAACATCTAAAGTACGCAAAACGGAAATGTAATATCACAATTTAGGACGCATTTACCGTGTTTTTAAACAGAACGCAGGCTTAGAACTGCTTATAATAATAGCGATTTCGAACATTGCGCTAGTTCAAAAATGCGTATAAAATAGTGTTTTAGGCCTAAGCAAAGGCTGCTTGCGGTTAGCTATCAACTGTTGATCGGGTCAGCTACTATTTTAATAATTTTGTAAATGATGTCGAAGTGAAATAAAATTTTTGCTTACCTTCATCGTGTCATTCCGCGTTTTAACCCATTGATTTCCTTCCTCAAATTTAGTCCCATGCGTTGAAACTGTGTATTTTGTTTCTTTCCTTCATGAAGTGGCGATCAGATCACGAACAGTTCATACAGGAACAATTTACGCATCTTTGCGTACTCACATAGAAGTCGGCGATGTGCTTGATAATGTTTCCAAATGAATCGTCTCCATAGTGTTGACGCAACAACCATTCCCGTAGATAGCTTTCGGAGAGATCTTTGGATGTTCTTTGTTTGACTCCCGTCCATGTATTTTCAGTGCGCATTAACGCCATGTCATTGCAGTTTCTTCTTGGACATCGCATTCGTATCCATCTCGCGAAGGATCTCGTCGTCTCCACCTCCATGCATTGCTAAAATTTTCTCGCGGACACTTTATTGACGACGCCAGCAGGTTGTGTTCCTTGTACCACTGTATGCACTGGTCGTGATCCGGCAAAATTTTGCAGAGTTTAAGAAAATTCATTGTAGACATTGATGTGTACGTAACTAAGAGTACTGCTGAAGGCGAGGGAAATAAATCATTCTCTTCCCCTTTTATTCACCAGGGACCCACAAATGCGATGCATGTTTTCGTGCAGCGTGCAACATGCGTTAAACACTTGAATAAGTAAATTGTCATGCAAATTTTTGGGAATGCAAACGGTTTAGGTAAAATATAAATTATTTTTGGAGGGATAATGCTCAACTGAACCTCGTAGTGTAGTGGTGTACAAGAGAGACTGGTAGGCGAGATGTATGCTAGAGGTAAGTGGTTCGAGACCTGATAGGGTACAAGGCAAAAAGGAAAAAAAATGCGCAAGGAGCCTGGGTGATATAGAGAAGAAAAAAGAGACAAGAACGGAGCTAGAGGAAGAAGAGACTCGGCGAAAACACAGCGCGCAATAGCCCGCAACAGCGCGCAATCAAATCCTCTTTTATTCATACGGTAAGTAGTAATTATCAATGTATATATTCAATACCTTAGGGACTTTCTATTGTCTTCAAAAACAAAAGAGTGCATACATAATTAATGACTCTGCATGCATAATAAATGTATGGGGTTATACGGAAATCTTTCCCCGGAGAGCCTTTACACAAACAAATTTTTTGGCACGGTGCCTCGTTTACCCGTGCCGAGACTACCTCTGGGAGGTAGTCTCGGCACCCCTAAAATTTTAGGCACCGGTGCCACATTACATTTGGGACCGATACGTTTACACAACCAAAATTGGGAGTGCCGTGCCTCAAAATTGTCAGCACGGTGCCAAAAATTTGGCGTGCCGTACCGCTTTTTAGCACGTGTAAATGGGGTTGAAAGCTCCTTGTTTTAAAGTCAGTGTATGGAAGTCTGTCGATGGCGATTACTGCACAATGTCAAAAACTGATTTGTCACGGTAGAATTCAAGGTTAGTATTAGTCCCGGGTGTTGCTCCAGTGTCATAACACGTTTCTGCGGATGGGAAGTACTCCTTGAAAGTTCTCTTTCGTGACACTACTTTGCGAGGTACACTAAAGGAGGAGAAAGATATATCTGCCCTGCTTGCAGTAATGGGAAACTTTGAAGTATGCCCTGGTCTTAAAATAAAATCAGTACCAGATGCAAATTCAGCGTCTAAGCGAACCTGGGGTTTTCTCTTCGAGCGAATCAACAGCAACAAGTGTTTAGTGCTTCACTTCAGTAAACACAAAGCAAGTTCCTGGTTCTGTTCTGTCTAACGTTTGCAAACAACATAAGACACTATACCATAAGCTGAATGATGTCTCTAAGAAACGCTGAAGAAATGAAGCAAATCGTGTGTCAAAGTCCTCAAAATACAACTGGAGATTTTTAAGTCTGAAAAATGCGAAGAAGAGATTCCGGAATTGGATGTCTGATGCTCATCGATTGTCGAAAGAACTTAAACGACTGAGCAAGAAAGTCAAAGTCTCTTTGAACTCAGAATTATCTGGTCAGATGCGGCAGATCACCAGCAAAATTTCCTCACAATTTCATGAAGATTTGAACAGCATTTTCAAGGAGGCAGAAGTGAAGACAAAGGGAAATGGAAAGCTGTTGAAGGCAATGTGGCAACAAGATGTGGACGAGAAGAAGGCATTTTGGAAAGATCAAAGCGGGAATGGTAGACATTCAAAATATATTTTATGCATTTCGAAAAATAGAGATACTAAGTTCTTACATACTTCTGTATGACATAAATTGTAAACTGTAAATTGTACTCTTTCGTGTAAATGCCCTGTTTTAAATATTTAAGTCAGGATTTGACTGTTATATTAATGCTGAAAAGATGTCATTCAGGTCGATTACTGGGTAACTGCCTCCTATAAAGTGGTTCAAGCTTATAAAATATCTAAAAAATTTTCTCCATATATAAGTCCATATCAAACTTTGACTCCGAAATTGTCTTAAGAACAAGCCGGCTTGATACACCTTCTATGGGCATTGTTATTGTTCGACGACATCTAGCTCTTTTGTTAGAAAAACAAAGGGTTGAAAGAGCCGACGCTTAGCTCATCAGCCGAGCGCGAGATTTAAAATTGTCGTCGATTAGCGAAACAACAAACAACTCTCTCTGGTGTAGGGTTAAGTGAAATTGTTGTCAAAGATGATAAACTACCGGGAAACAGAAGGGAAGATTTGTTCGAGCGCATATTTTCGGAAGGGAAGGGTGGCTCAAACTACTTGTCATTTCGAAACAACCGCTACAGATCGACTGGTGACAGACTGGTTCTAAAACTCATTCCTGACTTTTATTATTGTTGCTCAATCCGCGTGCGTTTTGGAAATTTAAAACTCGCGCACTTTTGTATAACCCAAGCATTTTAATTCACTCACTTTTTGTACGCACTAATCTAGCAGTTAGAAACTCATACCGCTACTATTGAAGCATTTAAAATCACTTACTTTCGCGCTTTTGTCGACTTCTGATCCCATTTCCAATCCAAGTTATTCCTCAAGAGTTTGTGCGAAGTGTGCGTTAAAATTTAATACGCCGTTGAGGTAGCCCATTTCTTAAAGGCTAATTTAAACCCTGTCGTAGCCGATGTGGAAGCAACTTCCGATGACTGCAAGGCTCGACAACGCTGTAAGCGTAATTCGAAATCTTCAACGTCCGGAGAAAAACCAAGTCCGCCAAGACTCCTACTGCAGAACCAGCGAGTCAAGCGTCTGTATTAAGTACACCGACAACACCTTGTTTCTGTTCAGCCTTCAAAGAACTGATTTTCAACAGTTTAAAGCTTCTCCGAGACGATCGCGTCTTGATGATCGGGATGATCAGCGCCATTGCATGACTTTTATCGCTGGTCTTTGTTATGCTTCACGTGAAACTTGTAATGCTTTATTAACCCTTCTGTCAACTATCTGTCATCAGGCACATATTGACCAATCAGGTATTGTGTTGCTGGGCTGACTGAGGGTTTGAAAACATTAAAAAGAGTCTGCAGACGGTTTTTCCTCACTCGGTCATACCACCCTGTCTCGCATTCTCCTCTACACGGCCAACACCACTTGCATTCGCGATGACTGAACGCTCGTCCTAGTGACCCTTAGAGAAAAAACCGGCTGCCAGCAGACTAATCAAACCTGACTTGAGCACCGCTTCTCGTGGAATGAAAACTTATAGCGAAAGCAGAATTCAACTGCGAAATCTACAAATCTTGAAGAAAATGCTGGAAAAATCAAGTCAGTTTTTCTCATCGGAGCAGCCCTGTGAGCCGAAAAGCGTGGACGTTGCCTTGAAAATTGCAGGAGTTGAAAACACACCCTCAGAAAACTTGTGGTTGCCTTCAATCTAGAGGCCATTTGATTCGAGTTTTGAATGAAAAGAGCGTAAATGACAGTGGAGATTTTTGTCTTCCGTGATTGGTGATTCTCGAATCAGTTTGATATAGTGTCGGAGACACATTTGAGCTGTGATACTGTTTGCCGTGAGCTGTGGTTAGCTATACTTAGCTCGCCGCCGTGCCCTGAAAGGGACAGGAACATTCGCTTCGGAAAGCAAGGTTATGTGTTTATTTTATATGATTTTAAGAAGTGATCTTTTGATGTTTCATTCCTGACATCAGTCTGTGTGTCAACAGTTATTTCGGCGCTGGGAAAAGTTAAATTTTTAAAATAAATTAATCTCAGAAACATTTGAGTTTTGTTTGTTTTGTTTTATTGGGTTAAATTCGAGATAAAGCATTGGTTCTCGACTTACCAAGACCAATTTTGTGCGTGATTTAGTCTTGCTAGACTGCCGACTGGGACTACTCGAGAATTTTTTCTGGATCATTTTCTCGAACCTGTTCAATGCCTCGGCAAGACGTTTTTTGTACCTTATCTTTTGGCTAGTCTCGTGAAATGTCGTAATTCTCAAAACTTTCCGCCATTTTAAAACAGCAGAGGGAGAAACTTTGATATGATGACGTCAATCGTGCAGCTGTCCTCTAATAGATCACCAATCGAAATGGGAGAATAACTTGGGTTCTTATTGCCCCCGCAGGGTTTTGGCCCAGAGGCCAAAACCCGAGGAGGCACCCTAGAAGCCCCCGCGTGTATACATATAAGGAATTTCAAAAATGTAAAGATGTAAGTAAGTAAGTAAATTGTAGTACTGCGAAAAAATCTCGATTTGATCAAACTAGGCGCGCACGGTCGTCTCGGGTAATATTTCAGCAAGTGCGCAAGGTGCTGTCGGGTAGATGTCATTTTGCAACCACGAGATCTTCGAGCAGCGCTTCAAGGTCTTGCGAGCGAGAGGTTGCGTTTCGTCGTCTTCTACCAGCATTTCGAGTTCTTTCTAGCAGTGTTTTAAAGTTTCCAACCGCGAGTTTGCATTTCGCTATTATCTAGCAGCATTTCAATCACGAGTTCGTGTTTTGCCATCTTCTAGCAGCGTGTCAAGGTTTTGCAACCACGAAGTCGCGTTGCGCGGCGTTACGCCATCTTTAGCTATAGCAGCCTTTCAAACCAGGAGTTCACGTCTTTGAGCAGCATTTCAGGGTGATTATTTTGCAGTTCAGTGATTTATTTGAATTCAAAAGCATTCAACAGCACTGAATAAAATTATTCGGTACAAAATTTGATTTGTTAGACACAAATCAGCAACGGGGTCGACAGACTCGATCCAACTGAAACAGGTTGGAGCTCCAACAATTTTCTAGACTCTATCTTGTGCTGAATTCCATATGTCTGTGTGGCTTCCGCTGTTGTCCGCGTGTAATTTGCGTGTAGTTGACACCACTGTTTTTTGCCGGTTTTTTTCTCTTGATATTGCAAGATATGTTTTAGGCTCTCTCAAATGTTAGCTAGTTTGAAATATTCCTTTGGCATTTCGTTTATTTGGATGGCTTATTTTTACTGAGTAATCTTATGTGGCGTAGAGCCCAAGTGACGACTGGGTGACTGGCAGGGATCCAAATGTAAATGTGAATGTTTTGTGGCGTTTTCGTTGAGGACAAAAAGCTTGACTAATTTACATATATGCCGACTGTAAAGCGATACTTCTGTTTACATCTCACTTCTGTTCTGCTTTCGAGATACGTTTTCTCGTACCCTCTTTTCTTTCATAACAATGTTATTTTTCCGGCCCAGGCTGAATATTCTTATTTTTCTGCCGATTTTAGGCTGAAAATATTCTTGTATTATTCTTACATTATAGCTTATGACATTTCCGTTTTAGAATATTACAAGTGTTTGGTATCTGGATCCGGATCGCGTTACACTATTGTGTATGTGCTCCACCGTCAGCGGGGCCAATATGTCACGTCAAACAACACTTGGCCATTTTGGCTTTGAAAAAAGTATTTCGCAGAGAAATAGCGTGATGGAAACGAAAGTACTCGATTTTTTTCAACTATGTCAAGGGCAGTTGAGTGTAATCACTTAAAACTGTAATATCATAAAACTGCAACACCGCTGAGAAATATCTCTGCCGAGAAACAAACAGCCGATTCGCACTGTGTTGGTGTACAGTCGCTAGTCATTGACAAATGTCTGACTTTTACTCAGATATTTTTGTTATGGACTGAATGTAAACGAAAACAATCCCAGTCATCGATTCTCTGTTTTATTAGCTTGTGGTGTGAACACACAAAATTATATCTATCCTTTTCGAAATCTCAGCCTCGGCTTTATTCTTTAAATATTCTAAAAATTTAGCAAATTTCAGCCTCGATATTGTTATAAAATATATTTTTAAAAAGGAATGTATATCAAGACAATTGGTTTGTTTCATATTTATTAGAAGATGCCCAAGGTAATTGAACAGTATGAGTGACATAGTTTACAAAAAAATATAAAATTTTAGTCCATACAATAACGTTCAGTATTACTGTTTTCAATCAGCAGAAATAAAAGAAAGCGGGGGCAGCTTTAGTGATAACTATTACTAGTATAATATGTGATATTACTTAGTGTATCCAGATCAATCACTATATGATGTGTGTCTTCTGTATGCCACGTTGGCTGACTATTTGACCTTTCAGTATGAGAGGTTGGTTCATTTT
Organism: Platygyra sinensis; assembly: GCA_019787425.1. NCBI lineage: Eukaryota > Metazoa > Cnidaria > Anthozoa > Scleractinia > Merulinidae > Platygyra > Platygyra sinensis. Next base: position 12,031 of record JAHPZR010002939.1, on the reverse strand, counting down.
GTTAATGTATGTGATTTTTGGGCTAGGTTTCAGATACGGGTGTTTGCGAGTTAGCACGTATGTGTCCATTGGAAGAAGTTGTGTTGTCTGGTGTGTCACGTTTGACAGATCGTTCTGTCTTTGCACTTGCCAACTGTTGCGCCTCAACCCTAAAAGAAATATATGCATCAGGATGTTCCATGATCACTCAGGCAGCGATCAATTACCTTAAGGTGATTATAAGTGATGTTTTCAATCAAGTGTTGTAGAACCACAAATAAAAAAGTTATCACTCGACCAAAATACAAAGGGCATAGACAATCCAGTAAAGCAATCCAAACTCCAACAGAATGCGTGTAACTGACACAAACGTGTGACTGAGTCACTACTAGTTTTGGTCTTACTTTTAATTGGATCAAAAAGTGGCACAAGTTTTTATGGCACATGGTGACGCAAAACAATCAAGTGAAAACCGCCCCATGTTGTTTGATGTGTTTATAAGTATGCAGAGATCGGAAGATTTACGCCGGCACAAAGTGAACTTTACAATAAATTGTGCTATGAGGAAACCTGAATGTGACAGATTCATATTTTCAATTTTATAACTAAAATGATGAGATCAAATACAATAGTTTTATTACAATAAATATTGTGATTTTTCGCAAACATGAACACAACTTTGTGAACTTACAATTTAGTCTCGTATTCTGAAAAGAAAAGAATGAACCATTTGAAACAAATTTAGTTTGTTCACTGCATGCAGTGAAAAGTATTTTCTTTACCCTCCTTGAATATGACTCTGGTAGTTAAAAAGGAGTGTGTAGGTCTAATTCAATCGGAGCCGAGGATTGCTTAAAAAAAAACAACTCAAAACCAAGTCTGGTAATGGTATTACATATTACAAGTAGACGTCTTTATGGCGAAGTAAAAATCGGTGATGAACAAACTCAACTCTGAGTAAATCGTGTGTACCTAAAAAAGAAAAGAAAAATAACTACCAGTTTTTCTTTTCTTCCCTGTTTTTTTCTTTTTTGTAGGATTGTTCCCTGAAAAGGATATATGTTGAACATCGCACACCAAATGTTGACCCAGACCAGGTCATGGCCAAGAATCTGGACACAGGAGAATTTTGTAGAGCTGACCTGTTATTGCCAGGGCCTGATGTGCAGGACTCGGAATAGATCAGGGTCCCAGAGGGTTTTAGGGATCCAGGGCTCTGGGCCTAAAACAGTGGGTCTCTAGGGCTCCAAGTCCAATTAACTCTTGGTTTTCACATGACGTCAGAAAAAAAAACAAAAGTTAAAAAATTTTAAGTTTTTACCTTCATCAGGTAAAAGTCAATTTTAGACATAATTATGTGACCGTGAATTGGAAAACTTACACTAACGCTTTGCCGTTTAAAGCCCTGTCCAAACGGGAAATGTTTGGTGACCAAACACCGTCAAACATTGTTTGGTGACCAAACATTTCACTGTTTGGCCACCTTGTTTGGTGCTGTTTGATCGTGTTTGGTTGTGTTTGATAAAATTTGAAAGCCATCAAACATTTGATCAAACAACTTCAAACATTTCTTTTGTTCTCATGTTTGATGGGCGATTTTTTCAAAAGTTCGTTTGGACAGCCGTATCAAACATGTTTGGTGCACGCATGCGTACCACGCTTGCTTAGCGGCCTGTATCCATAGATACAGCCTCTTGTTTACGTACGTCGCCTGTCCAGAAGAAGAAGCTTCGGTGAATGTTGCTGAAATTTAGGAGATTGAAACCGAAGAAACGCCGAGTCGTAAAGGAAAACAAAGTTAAGGAATGACAACGAAATCTATTGTAACAAAATTCATGCAGGTTCAACAAGCATCAGTATCTCGAGAAAATCGTCACAAGTTATTCGCATCATTTCGCGGTAACCTGGAGTATCTTCGACATCAGTTTCTGTAGGAAATTGTTGTAGTACCCTTTCTCTTCTCTTTTTCTTGTCCAGCCCCTGGTCTTCCCTCGTCTATTTTCCCTTTTTCCATCCTCCTCTAATATGTCAAAAAGCATTATAGTCACTATCTCTTCTTTAATTTGAACCTTTGAATCGCAACGTGCAAAGTCGCACATTCCGCCATATTGGAATCTCACCGTTAAGTGAGCTACGATGTGTAAATTTTGGCCCATAGTTCTTTGCTTGTCGAGTTTAACCTATGTTTGATCAAACATGTTTGAACCGTTTGGCCACCCGGCAATTCAACATCAGCATGTTTGGTCACCAAACAATGTTTGATGATGTTTGGTCGTCAAACATTTCTCGTTTGGACAGGCCTTAACGGAAAATTCCGTTTGGTATCCGTTTATCATCCGTTTAAAACGGTTCATGCAAAAGGTTTAAACGGGTAGCTCGTCCGTTTTAAAAATACTAGTATCTGTTTAACGCTTTGGGCAAAACGTTTAATTGGTTTTCATATCCGTTTTAAAAAAAATGCTATCCGTTTAACGCTCGAGACATAATGTTTAAACGGTTTTGACATCCGTTTGACGTTTTAAACTTAACGTTTAAACGCTTTAGACTGAACGTTTAAACGATCATCTGATCTGTTTGGGAGCTCGAAGAACCAAAGTGCCTATGAGCCACTCAACTTGGAAAATGGATCGAAGGCTCGCTCAATGTTTTTCGACTCTTCCAGCGCAAAGGAGATTTTCACCCAGAAATTTGAATTGCCCGGCTTCCAAATCGAACACAAGATAAACTGAAAGGTTGATGATTCTTTTCGTGGCATTCAATCAAAGATCCATTCAAAATCCAAGTGCTAACTGCCAAATAATTTCGAGAAATGCAGCTGTCGAAGGGACCAGCATCCGTGGTCGAGATTTCGTTCGCCAAGGAACGAGAGTAACACTGTTTGCTCCACCCTGATTGGATGCATTCTTTAGCATTACCCAATCAGCGTGGAGTAACAGCGTGACTGCGGATTAGCTTTCAGAATGTCACAAACAGTATTAAGAAGTCACTCGAACGGTAAGTTAACGTAAAACGATTTTCAAGGAGCATTTTAAAAAAATCTAACAAGGAGTTTCGTCAGTTTAGCGGAGGGGCATTTCAGTGAACATTGATTGAAAACAGATACAAAATATCTTATTGTCATAAATTAATCGTGACCTGATGCGGTCGCAGTCAACTGTGAACACTCAAATAAAGGTTTTCGCATGAGTGAACCAGTTTATTGTGTCGACTTCAGTACGTTTTTTAACGCAGTCAGCGTAGAGCATTTCTGCAATAAGATATTGAGTACTTAGGTCAGAATTCAAAGAATAACTAACTTGTCACGGTGTAAACGACCAACACTTTTAGCCCAGTAGAATCCGATCGGGAAGCGCAAGTTTCTTTGTGACTTGCGATTGCAATGTATGTGACAGCTAAAAATGTTCCTTTTGCCTTCGGTTTATAGTTCTCCAGAGCGCTACAAGATAAAAACTCGTTTTGAAAGAAAAGTCACAGAAAGAGGGTTTTTAGGACTTGTGTACTTCAGCGTGGAACAATTTGTCGGAATGCATTGTGCTGTCTTGATTCAGTTGACTAAAGCTGAAGGACCGTGAACGTGACATCGCTGGCGATCGCCTTTTTGATCAATCTTGAATGAAGCAGAAACAAAAGACTGAAGGTACATAAGTAATCTGTCTCCACATTAAACTTAAGTTGCCTTTTAGGAATAAGATGGCTGTGCATCATATTTTTCCGATTAAATTATCTATTTCCGAGTTCAATCGTTAAATGTGTGCCATCCAGTTGTAGATTTTGCTCAACTGTTTAATGTTTTTAGTCATCCGTTTATGGATTTTGCTCAACCGTTCAACGTTTTAAGCTATCCGTTTTTGGACTTTGATCAACCGTTTAACGATTTGAGCTTTCCGTTTAGGAATTTTTCTCATCCATTTAACATGTCAAACTATCCGTTTTTGGACTTCGATTAACCATTTAATGATCTTGGCCATCCGTTGAAACGGTTATGAAGATTGTTTAAACGTTTTGTCTAACCGTTTACCATCCGTTTACAATCCGTTTATTTTTTACCGTTTAACGGTAAAGCGTTAGTGTACGTTTTCCCATTCACGGTCACGTATATCTGCTGGCTTGTCTTAAGTTCAGTAGACCGCTTTGTTTTGAAAATACAGTAGAACACGGTTTTTTTCACAATGCGTGACATCGGCATTGTTTCTGGGTAACATGTTACGTGCACAAAAATATCGATTCGCCTTATGTTTTCGAGTTCTGAGTAACAAATATGTTGAGAGAAGTGCCTATGCGACTGTTTTCAAGTTTAACAGAGAGAATAAACATTTTGAGAGAGCCAAAGTAAGCTCCAGATGTTTCCACTGGTTTCCGGCTGCCATGTTGGAGTCCCTCAGACAGGCTCCAACATTGGGTCTCCATAGTTAGGCTCGATTTCCGCCGCTCTCTCCTGTCTTGTCTACCCTTGTTAGGGGGAGGAGCGCAGGCTCCTTTCCCGGACAGCGGCTGGTAATCGAGCCTACTCCATACTAAACACTATAATTTTCAGTGATACCCTTTGCCGAATAACTTGAGTTTGGAATATTGCACATCTCCGAAACTTTGGCACATTACTTATTTATTACTCTTCTACAATATTTCAATTTCTTGACTCGATTTATTGAATGGCAAGCGATTTTATTTTTCACTTGCGTGATAAATAAGCTTACTTGTGTGACATGAAAACCACCAATCGGGCTTCGGGCTTCGGGGCTTCACAACATCCACGTTAAGTCTCGGGGCTACACTGCTAACTATTTGATAGACTGCAGTCTTACTTTTCACCCAAAAAAATATTATGGCCGGAAACAAATGGAATTAAAAGTTTAACTTTCTTTCATCTTATCGCCATTACCGCTGCCGTTTTCCTGTTTCCAGCAGCGTGTCAGTTGTAACATACTTTTGCTCTTGTTGTCACGTTGCCGTAAACTCTGTCTTACCGTTAACTCTCCCATTAAGAGCCTGAAATTTTTTCAGGTCATTTTTCCAGTAATGTAATGATTGCGTTCCCATCTATTATCATTCTGTCATCCTGCTATTTGAAAAAAAAGACAGTGGAAGTTCAAACAAGTGCATCTCAAGTTGATTCAGCATCATTCTTGTACAGACTGGTACTGTATGTACTGTATTATTCTTTGCACGAACAGTGAGTGCAATAATTTGTTATAATATAAACTACTGTGTAAATAGCCTCTTCGTTCAGTTAGGTAGGGCGCAGTGCGAAAAAGGGCAAACGAAAAAAATAGGGGACAAGAGGAGCGATATAAAGCCGTGCTTCTCCCCTATTTTTTTGTTTCCTTGCGCCCCAACATACTGAACGTCTAGAAGAAGCTACTGTGTAAGTCAAGATACCTTATTGCTCGTTTTAAAGCCAAACAGGTCCCAAATAAAGCCGCTTTTCTATAAGTAGGACCTCAGCTCACTGATTAGCTGATTAACAAAGAGGCTCAGAACTTCGGGCCTAAGCTACGGCACCTGAACTGTGAAATCTGTTGATCGCAAAACTGCCGGTATTGGTGCCATGTAGGAGTATGAATCACATATTATCTTGCCAATTTTGGAGAAATTAAAAAAAAGAACTTTAATAAGACGTATTTTAGACATAGCAAGGCATTCAAAACCTTGAGGACTCTCGTCCAGCAATATGATTTTTGCGTTTCTCAAATTAGTCTTTTTTCAGAAGAAAAAATGTAATATTCGTTTCAATGTTTTCCCCCAAAGGTTCTCGTCAGAAACGGCATCTCATTTAGGGGGCTCGACCAAACCACTCCCAGATCCGCCCCAGTAACAATCCCAATTATAAAGATAACAGATGGCTGCTTACCAACGTTTGCGGACTTCTAAAGAGTATTGAAGAGCCTCTTGTTTCCAAAATATTACTCATCTTGAGTCCGAACTGAATTGGGAAGGGCTAGACGTCTTGTTAGGCTGAAAATAGTTCTTTGATCAGTTGTAAGGTAAGATTCCTGAGATTCCAATGACATAGTGGAAAAGAGGTCAATTGTCTTGCAACGGACCAATCGTAGCGCGCAGAGATTGTAACATCAAGCCTGCATGATTCTGAATGTCGATGCTCACCATAGGCTCAATTACCAGCCGCTGTCCGGGAAAGGAGCCTGCGCTCCTCCCCCGAACTCACAATCTTTGGTGAACAAGTTGCTGTTAATTTTGTGGCACAATAGGTTATCATAGCAACAATATGACCTGCTAAAAACTCCCTTAATTTTAGCTTCAAGCGCTTATAACTCAAAAACGAGCTCGGTGATCCCCATTTTTTATTATCGAATTGTAATTAGCATGATAACACGCAACTTTTTGCAAAGTTTATAAAGTTTTTGTTAAGGGGGTTCAGAGCCACCTTAAATTTTCGAAAATTTAAGGTGGCTCTGGTTGGCAAACTTTGCACTGTTCATATACTTCAGTGGCTCGTGATCGGTTTGCAGCACAAAGGGAACTCCGTATAAATACAGGTGAAACCTTTTGAATCCACACAATGGTTAAACACTTTCGATAGTTGAGTAATTACACTCCGCACTTGACAATTTCTTGTTTCCATAGCAAACGGAGAATAGCTTACCATCATGTTCCTGCATCAAAGCAGCGCCAATGCCATCGTCGGAAGCGTCAGTCCTCAAAAAATAAGTTTTCTCAGGATCTGGCAACTGCAGGATTGGTTCTCTTGTAAGGAGAGCCTTGATACTCAGATAGGCCTTCTCTTGCGCCTGGCCCCATTCTACTTTGTTAGGTTGGCCTTTACGCGTGAGGTCCGACAGCGGGGCTGCTAATGCTGCGAAGTTAGGGATAAAATCTCGGTTATATCCAGCCAAACCCATAAACGATCTTATTTACTTCTTAGTAGTTGGTCTTGGAGCATCTCTTATCTTTGTTACGTCTTCGTGAAGACCAATCAAACCTTCCTCCAAGGGATGACCAAAAAAACCCACACTGTTGACTCCAAAAAGACATTTGGTCAGTCTTATGGTCATTCCACCTGCTAATAATCGGCTAAACAACTCACGAAGTGCCTTGATGTGCTCTTCCCACGTGCGGGTGTGAACCAAGATGTTGTCCCAGTAAAATTCGACGTTGTCCAGTCCATGCAATAGCTTCTTCATCGCTCTCTTTAAGGTCGCTGTAGAGTTGATACCAAACGGCATCTTCAGAATTCGTATTATCCTTCAGGCATCACAAAAGCGGTCTTCTGTATATCCTCTTCGGGTATAGAAATTTGCCAACAGCCCTTGCTGCTGATTTGTGTTGTCTTTTTTCTTCACAACCATGACAGGTGAAGCATATGGCAAACTTGATTCTCTTATGACTTCCATCTTCATCATGTCTGTAATGTCCTTCAGCAATTCTCTTAAGCTATACGGTACAGGGTATGGTCTTGATCTAACTGGTTGATCGGATGTAAGCTTGATATGATGCTGAGGCAAACTTGTTGTGCCTGGGGCTTCTGTGAACTAGCTTTGAAACTGATTTGCAAGATCCATAAACTCTGCTCTTTGCTCATGAGAAAGGTTATCTCCTATGGCCACATCATTGACTGACTCTTTAGCGACATAACCACCAATCTCCAGAAAATCAATACTATCCACAGGGTCAAATTCTTCTACTTCACTTTCAACAAGTTTATTCTTACAACTGTTTTTGTTCACTTTAACAGCAACTGCTCCAACGGGCACATAATCCTCTTGTCAAAATACTTTTTCAGTAGGTTTGCATGATAAACTCTCTCGTTTCCTTTGACTCTCACTTTATAATCATTGAGACCCACTACAGCACTAACCTCAAATGGACCTTTCCACTGCATTAGAAGCTTGTTATGGTCAGTCGGTAGCAGCATTAACACTTTATCTCCAGGTCCAAACTTCCTAACTTTAGTCTTTCGGTCGTAGTAATGCTTTCCTTTGAGCTGGGCTTTCTGAAGCTCCGTGTGCGCCAGCTTGAGGGTATCTTCCAGCTTCTTGCGTAGCTCAAACACATACTGATGGCTGTTCTTTACTTCAGGCTCCTCCAGCTCTTTCGTCCAGAGCTCGTTAAGAATAAACATCGGCCCTCTGACAGCTCTTCCATACAGCAACTCAAACGGCGAAACCCCAGTAGACTCCTGAGGAACTTCACGATATGCAAACAATAACGGGTTGACGTAGTGATGCCACTGTCTTGGCTGCTCACTACACAATCTCTTTAGCACGCTCTTCATAGTTCCATTAAACTTTTCCGTCAGGCCATTACACATAGGATGATAAGGGACCGTAGTGAGCTGTTTAATGCTTAAAAGCCGCGTCACTTCCTTCATACACTCGGATACGAACTGCGTACCAAGGTCACTCAAGATCTCTACAGGCACTCCCAAATGACTAAAGATACCACCAACGCTTCTGGCACAGTCTCAGTGTCAATGTTCTTGAGCAGGACGGCTTCAGGGTAACGGGTTGCAAAGTCAACCAATGTCAATATATATCTATAAGCGTCTTCACTCAGGGGATCAATAGGTCCAACCAGGTCGATTGCTACTCTCTTAAACGGCTTGTCAATTAATGGCATCTTCTCTAGGGAAACCTTCGGTACTGAACCCTTGTTAACTATCTTCTGGCATACATCACAGGACTTGCAGTAGCGAGTCACGTCTCCTTGAATACCTGGCCAATAGAATGCACTTTGAATCTTATCAGCTGTTTTCTTTATTCCCATGTGACCTCCCATGATCGATCCGTGAGCTACTTCCATTATTCGACTTCTCAGCTGCACAGGGACGATAACTTGCTTCAGGGGTTGACCTCCGTTTACATAAGGGTGCTTGAATACACGGTACAAAACTCCACCTTTCACTTCAAATGAATTCTCAGCCTGGCCTCTCACAACTACATCATCTTTCTCCCAGTATTACCTTAAACTCTCGTCATCGCTTTGCATTTGTTTAAGCTTTTCTCTATCTACAACAGGACTTTCATTTGTACTCGGTACCTTCAATGGGATGCGTTCTCCGGCCTTTTTAGCTTGACGTCTTTTGGTTACTGCACCAGCTTCTTGTACATGATCTCGCCAGCTTGGGTCTGGGTCGTCAGCAGCTCTAGTACCTAGTACATTACCAATAATTAAATCATAAACAGCATCGGGAAGACACTGCACTTCCACTTGGCCCTTAAGATAAGGTGTATCAACATCAATCTTTGCAATAGGTACTTTGCTTGTCGTGTTGTCGATTAGCAACATAACATTTAAGTCGCCAGTAAACTGATCCTCGGACACAAGCTCCCTCTTCACTACAATTCCACTACAACCAATATCTCTCAGGACATCAACAGACCTCTCCAACTCTACCTTTCACGACAGGCATTTTACTTCTCACTCCAGTCAACGGTTCAACACAAGCACTTCTCAATAATGGAATCTTCTTACCACAGGCTAACAGTAGCTTGTCATCTTTAATACAGGACTTAACTTCTTCTTCTGTAGGTTTAACTTCAGGTGACTGAACCAAACAACTGGCGCTAACTTGACCGCGTTGCACAGAGTTACTATCCTTACTTTGTCCTCCTGATCTCCGTCCACCTGATCGACAGTTTCTAGCTGCATGTACCTGCTTGCCACACAGAAAACACTTTTTTGGTATAGTTGGGAGTTGACAGCTTTATGACCACGGGTGTTACATTTAAAACACTGGAGGACTGATGAATTAGACTGTGTGTTCTTAGCTTCTTCCCTCTCAGGCGGTACTGTTGGCTTTCTACTCGCTGAGCTGAACAAATGCTCTGCATGAGCTTCCAAGTACTGGTCAGCAATTTTCGCAATCTTTGGCAAAGTTTCAGGTGCCCTTTCTCGCAGGTGAATGGCCAAATCTTTAAGGTAGGAGTCAATAAACTGTTCCTTTACTATTAAGTCCTTTAGACCATCAAAGGTACGCTCAGTATCTGAGAGCTCTAGCCACCGTAGCAGGTATCTGTCCAGTCGTACAATAAACTGCTCCAGACTATCGTCAACTTCTGGTTTGGATGCCCTAAATTTACGACGATAGCCGTCCTCTGTGAGATCGTATCTCTTCGTTAACGCAATCTTTACCTTGTCATAATCCTTAGCTGCTTCCTCCGATAGATGTGAGTACACTTCAAGTTCTCGTCCAGACAACAGAGCACTGAGCTTCGATGCCCATCCAGTTTTATGTGACTTGGCTGTTTCCACAAATCTCTCAAACCTCTACAAATATGCGTCCAAATCATCCTCCCCATCAACAAACAAGGGGAGTTTAGGTGCCTGAGCTCGATCCTCTCTGTCTCCTGGATGATCATCCAGATTTCCTTGTCCTAAACGCGCAAGTTCTAGTTCGTGCTCTCTGTTGGCAGCCTCACCAGCCTCCTTCTGTCTCACAAGTTCTGCTTCCATTTCTAATTTCCTAAATTCTCGTTCCTGTCGCCATGTTTCCCTCTCTTCGTCCTCTCTTCTGCGTCTTTCTTCTTTCTCTTCCTCTTCCTGCCTTCTTTCTTCAAGTCTCCGACGCTTCTCTTCTTTTTCCTCTTCTAGCTGCCTATGTTTCTCTTCTTTTTCTTCTTCTATCTGTCTACGTTTCTCTTCTTTTTCTTCTTGTTCATGCACAAATACAAGCAGCTTTTCTCCTTTTAGTCCAAACTCTTTTTCCATTTGAATAAATTTCTCCATTTCACAGCGTTAAAATTCCAAGACTTTTTCACTCACTAAAACTTGCTTTACAGCACAGGTATACTTCCTTCCAAGTTGTGATCCTTTCCTGGTTATCGGTAGACAACAAACAGTTCCTTGGATTCCACTCTCCAGCGACAGGCTCCCAATGTTGCAAGTTCAATGTTTTAAATGGCAGGTAGTTTGAAGTCTAAACAGAACGCAGGGATGTCGGAAACAACAAGGTTATTTATTCCAGATGAACGCAGTAACTCCACTCAAGACTTCACAACAAGCACACGCTACGCTTGTCAGTTACACTTGAATAAACACTCCTCCCCTAAACTTTGCACACGACCTTTGTCACTCTTCTATAAGCACAGCCTCTTGCCAGATTTCCACGTTACCTCTCTGTCACACTTCAGCAAACACAACCTCTGTCGAAACTTTACATGCGACCTTCGTCACACTCAGTAAACACTACTGACTCACGAGATAATTCTCTCTAAACACTCCTGGGAAAAACCACTTAAAACTATACTGATTTGCTTATATACTTTACAGCATAAGATTGTAGATCTTTCTGGCTCTACTAAATAAACTAACATTACAATGTAAAACTATTTACAGCAGCAAACGTAAACGCTTCAACAAAACCGCCAGAGGCAAAGAAGAGTTTAAGTTTTGACTCCAAACCGCCATGTGCAATTTCGCGGGAATCACCAGTAAATCCACCGTTTAATGTTTGCGTGTCTGCTTTTACAAAGACTACAAAGCTTCCACCTGTCTTTTGTTTTGGTGCCATCAGCCCAATTGCTCCACTCTCGATTTTACGAGCACCAACTTGTTCAAGTGGAGAGTCGTCGGGAATTGTTGGTAGGCCTATGGCGTCCTCGACACCAAAGAGGCCGCTCGAGATTTCAAAACGATCGATCACCGAAACGCAAGTATATCTTTCCGTTGAATATCCCAGCAAAACTGTGCAAAAAGAATTAAAAGATGACCTTGCAGTTCTTGGAAAGGCGATTGCCTCTGGTTTCGAACAGCGAATTGCCAAAGCAATATTGAAGAATGTTACACTCGAGAAAATTGTTGTGGAAAAAGTTCTCCAGCTAATGACGTCGCAAATTAATGGTATCTGTAGCAGAAAACAATCTTCCATGTTAAGAGCTAACACAAAGGAGGAGCTTCTAAACTTCGATTTCGAGAAACTCTGTCTTGAATGGAAAGAAAGAGCACCTATCTTCTGTGCGTTTCTAATGACATGCTTCAACTACTCGCAAGGAGAATGCTCCACAATGGCTTCCTAGCATAGCAGTCGCAGGGTCGATCCCGTTAAAGCAGCGAAACACACACATAAATGGTAGTGCATCTATCAGGGCTTTTGAAA
>JAHPZR010002938.1:0-14313 GCA_019787425.1 Platygyra sinensis | reverse complement strand
ATCGATTAAAATCGATCAACCAGAAGAGGAAGGACAACAAACGATAAAATAGTTAAAATCCGTCTAAATCACTCACGACTTTCACTACGCTGCCACATCCACTCAACTCGCGTCGTCGCCGGCAGCACAACGTCAGAAATCCTGGGTATGTCATGCGCAATAGACCTTGTCCCAGTCTCAACCGCTCAAATGACGGCGGCGTCGCCTTAAAAGTCCTCGTGCTTAAGCTCCCTACTAGTCTTCCAAGCTCACCTTGCTACTCTCCATGGAGGCGTGGGCCTCACAATGACAAACGTACGAGAAAAGTACTCGGTACTTAGACTACGACGCCTAGTAAAAAAGATGACGGGAACCTGCTTTGACTGCATGAGATTCCGAGCAAAGCCATACCCAGCACCACCACCGGGCAACTTCCCTATCACTGGACGCAAAGTTCTACTCCACTTGAGGTCGTAGGAGTCGACTTTGCTGGACCACTTCGTTACAAGTCTACCCCCAAAACAGAGATTAAGGCCTACCTAGTGCTATATGCACGCAGTCTAACCAGAGCGGTCCACCTGGATTTGCTGAAGTCCTTGAAAGTTCGAGAGTTTATCCCAAGCCTCAAAAGGTTCATTGTTCGAAGAAGGAGGCCAGAAACCATATACTCAGGCAACGGAGCAATCTTCAAAGTCGCAGCGAAATGGCTTCAAAAAGGTGCAAAAGGATGAGCAGACTCCACTATCAAATGGCAGTTTAATTTAAGTCGGGCCCCATGGTGGGGAGGTCAGTTCGAGTGCCTCATAGGCCTATTCAAGAGTGCTTTTAACAAGTCAATTGGTAACGCAACGCTACGATAGGCAGAGCTTGAGGAAGTGGTGTTAGATGTCGAAGTTGCCCTCAGCAATCGACCTTTGGGTTACCTAGAAGATGATGTCGAGCTGCCTGTCCTCACCCCACACTGAATGTTGCACATTAACCCTAGCTACTTGCCGGAGCTGGAAGCGCATCATGTATCTGACAAAGATTTACGGAAACGAGCCAAATATCTTATCAAGTGTAAAATCATGTGGAATCGTTGAACTCGTGAGTATCTGAGGGGCCTGCAAGAACAACATCGTCAAGCTGGAGGAAAGCAGACGTGCCATCCTAATATCAGAGACATCGTGATCGTGAAAGATGAGAACAAAAACAGGCACATGTGGAAGCTTGGCATCGTGTCCAAACTGATTAACGGCAAAGACGGAATCATGAGAGGGGCCCAACAAAAAACTACAAACGGTAACACTGAACTCCCTGTTCAGCTCCTGTATCACTTGAACTAACATGTGATCGCCAAACTAACACTGTACTCGATCCAACAGCCTCTGAGTTCACACCACTGAGTTCTAGACCACGCAGAGATGCCGCGGTCGCGGCCACAGTTGGGATGCGGGACTTTGCTACATAAGAGTAAACATTTATTCTATATCGTATACACAAGAGTGAACATTTATTCTATAACATATACACAAGAGTGAACATTTATTCTATAACATATACACAAGAGTGAACATTTATTCTACATCGTAAAGCATTTAATCGGAACTCACATACCAGCTCGAGTGTTTCATCTAAATTCCTTGTCTGCAATTTATATGGGGGAGGGTGACCGGAACTGAGTGTAACTAAGGACTCATTAGTTAACCAATCCAGATAGCATATTGATGTTGGTTACGTAGGTAATGTAAGAAGTGGTTGATAAGATTAGCAGGTTTAATAACAAACTTCCGTTAGCAAAATGTGCCTTTCGGTTAGTACAAATTATTTGTTGTGATCTAAACTTCGTATTAAACTACAGAAGTCAGTGAATTTGAACTATAGTGTGATTGTTTCGGAATACTATCTCCTGCGGCTGGAGAGTTCAGGAAAAGGTTACCTGGAAGAATTAGACTCTAATATTAAGAAACGCAACAAACTTATCAGATTGGCAGATAAGTCCGCCGCTGGCTGGGATTGGGTCAACGAATATTTATCGGACGAATTGGCTAGCGGTTCAGAGGACGAAAAGCGCATTCGACGTGTGGAGCAAGGAGCCCTTCGCAAACGAAAAGATCGTCAAAAACAGAAAGTGACGTCCACAGTCAAGCAGAGACAGCCATCCGCCACCACCACTTCGTTTGCTGGTCAACCTCGATTCAACTTTAGGTCCTCTTCTCGCTCCTTTACACCCATTGGCGAAGCAAAACCTGGCGACATTTGTCTCCCTTGAGGTTAGCAAGGTCATTGGAGGTTCCAGTGCCGGGCTAACTCACAACACCGGTCCGCAAGTTCTGGCCAGTCAAATTCTGGTTTCCCTCAAACGTTGGAGGTAAATAAAATCATACCCGCGAACTTGTCGTACAAGTTGAGTATTTATTTTATTTATTATCCTTAGTTACTATGTATCTTTTCATTTTAGAATTGTTAAGAGAAAGAGATTCTAGTTGAAGGGGTGAGTGCAAAACCATGCTAAGTGACGATCTTAAGTGTTTTTCTTTTTTTTCTGCAAAAACGCCTGAAATTTTGCATGCCGTTTTCAATTGAATAGAAAAATGTCACCCTGTATTTTTTTCGCTGGTCTGCTCTTCATTTTCGAGATATTACGTATGCAAACAACTCTCAGTTTTCCAAGCGGCATCTTTTGAAGATCTGTTGTTCAGAACGCAAAACAAAAGGGACCCTTATTGTTTCGCCAAAGTATGAAGTCACTATAACACAATAATTTCGGATACATCTGCAGGTACCGGAAAGCTTTGTATTATGGGTCACCTTGGATTAGTTTTTATTTTAAGTTGTTTTGTTTTCTGTATTTTCTTTTTTTCTTTTCTGTGCTCCAGTACCTGCAGAAAGATCCATAATTTCTCACTGCTGCTTCGTTAGCGCAAGTGAACGAAGCGGATTCAGATTTCTTTTTGTTGTGATACTGGTTCGATTAGAGGTCAGTCAAATCTTTTTTTTGGTTCTGTTTTTCTTCTTCTTTCAAAAACCCAGTTCGTCGTGTGTTTGTAATTGAATTGCCGTTTTTACTCGCTAGGCTCTGGGATGATATGTTTTTTTAGCTGGCATTGTGACGTACGCTTTTGGCGCGCAAAGGGATTTGGCATTATTAAGCCTGTGACCCTCGATGAGTCACCAGCATGCCTCAAAGAAACGAGGAGTGTTTTTGTTCCGAGATCATGGTTTAAGTCCGCCGTTAACTAGGCCATTGAAGAACAAGTGAGCCAGGCGGGAGAGTCTGGAAACGCTTCTTCTTCCAAAACAAAGCATCCATCCTGGACTTATGGCTCATTTGCCAAACTTCGGCGTGTGTCAGTTTTGGAATTTAGAACTGCTTTCTAGACTCTTATTATTTTCTTGAAATCAGCCATCCAACAACCTTCGCTGCAAAAATTTCTGGGATATCCCATAATAATCTTTCATACGTAAAGCGCCGTGAGCATTGTGTGCGTGACTTATAGCTCGCCTTTTAGTGTGACTCAGACACGGCCGGGGACTGGCGAGAAAGGCCAGGCAGTAAAGTCCTTGAAATTTGACCTGTACCGAGTGTTAGCCGAGGGTGAAAAGTTGCCGGCTAAATTAAACAGATTGAAGCCATTTTACGGGCCAAACAGAAGCCAAAGACAAATCACAGGTGGGTTAAATTGGCAAGCAAGCGTTCCGTGAGTGTGTATCGTGGATTTCCAAGCAGATGATTACTTTGAGTTGTGACAGGATCGAGCCCGCTGCGAAGAAAAAACTGAAGACAAAGAACGCCTGATCGCAGGTTAGGAAGAAGAAAACTTCAGCTCAAATGTAAGTTTTGCTTTGTATTTCAGCGTTCCTTTGCTGATAAATTTTCCGTTTCATATGCTTTCTTTCAGCATGAGCAGCATGTTAGCTTAAGGCTTCCTTTTTCAGTGTTGTCAGAAATAATCATTTCATGGAACGAGCAGTTTTTTTACCAAAAAAATAATTTCACATAGAAACATTTAAACATTTAAGTCACTGACGTAGCCGATTTGCAAAACGTCCAGCCTCTATCTCTAGGCACTATTCATTGACTTGATTTACGCATCGATTCGTGCACTAGATTTCGTAAGTGGAGATTGTTTTCCTTGGCCTAACACTACGTAGTCTGCTGGCAGCCGGTTTTTTCTCTAAGGGTCACTAGGACGAGCGTTTAGTCATCGCGAATGCAAATTGCGTTGGCCGTGTAGAGAAGAAGGCGAGACAGGGTTGTATGGCCGAGTGGGGAAGAAGGCGAGACGAGAAAAAACCGTCTGCAGACTCTTTTTAATGTTTTCAAACCCTCCATCAGCCCAGCAACGGAGTACCTGATTGGTCAATATGTGCCCGATGACAGATAGTTGACAGAAGGGTAAACAAAGAGTTATAAGTTTGACGCAAAGCATGACAAAGACGAGCGATGCAAGTCATGCAATGGCACGGATCATCCCGATCATCAAGACGCGATCGTCTCGGAGAAGCTTAAACTGTTGAAAATTAGTTCTTTTAAGGCTGAAAAGAAACAAGTTGTATATCGGTGTCCTTAATTAATTAAAACAGACGCTTGACTCTCTGGTTCTGCAGTAGGAGTCTTGGCGGACTTTGGTTTTTCTCCGGACGTTGAAGAGTTCGATTTACGCTTCCAGCGTTGCCGAGTCTCGCAGTCAGTGGAAGAAGTTGCTTCAACATCGGCTACGACGGGGTTTAAATTAGCCTTTAAGAAACGGGCTAGCTCAACGGCGTTCCTAATTATTAACGCACACTTCGCACAGACTCTTGAGGAATAACTTGGATTGGAAACGGGCTCAGAAGTCCCAGATCTTCAGATAAAAGTTAGTCCAATGTGTTGAATTCTGTCGCCTTTTTGTCCTCTAAATGATCACCTACAAAGCCAACAACAGCAATCCCCAGAGCACGAAGCAAGGTTCTTAGGCTCTGCTTGCGAAATTCGCCCGATAAGCATAACGTAAAAGTTTTGAACAACGGATCATGATATTCCCGCGAGAAAAATTGATTTGGAGAAGCATCACAATTTCTTGGCTTTTTCCACTGGATGGTTTTCGATTTATTTTTTTGTTGTTGTTGTTGCGTGACAGTGAAAACGATCTATTAGTTAATTAGATTATTTTGACAAGTGTGAATGTCCTCAAAAACATGAGAAGAGTCTGCAGTCTGTTTTTCTTCTCGTGAGTGCCGCGCCCATGTCTCGTCCCATTCTCCTTTAGGCTAAATAGTCTCTCCTCATAATCCCTGCTGAAATTTCGAGAGAAAAACAGACTGCCAGCAGTCTAAACACTACGGTAACACGAACGTATCCTGACCTTAACTCTAACCTAATACGAAACGCTAACCGTAAGCAATAACTTTAACCTTGAACGCTAGCCCTAGCCCTAAAAAATAAGAGCTAGCACTAACCCTAAGCAATAACTTTAACCTTGAACGCTAGCCCTAACCCTAAAAAATAAGAGCTAGCACTAACCCTAAGCAATAACTTTAACCTTGAACGCTAGCCCTAACCCTAAAAAATAAGAGCTAGCACTAACCCTAAGCAATAACTTTAACCTTGAACGCTAGCTCTAACCCTAAAAAATAAGAGCTAGCACTAACTCTAAGCAATAACTTTAACCTTGAACGCTAGCCCTAACCCTAAAAATAAGTGCTGGCGCTAACCCTAAGCAATAACTTTAACCTTGAACGCTAGCCCTAACCCTAAAAATAAGCGCTAGCGCTAACCCTAAGCAATAACTTTAACCTTGAGTGCTACCCCAAACCCTAACAAGAATCATACTAACCCTAACCTTGTTCCGTAACCCTAACCTTCAACGTTAACCCTAGTTTCGAGCGGTAACCCTAACCCTGACTCTAATAAAACTGGGAACTCTTAACCCTAGGAGTTCAAGTCAGCATTTGAAAACAACTTCAAAGAGAAACAATGCTAATAGTACTGTGTAACAAAGCAGTTCCAAAAGACGCGGACTGTGACATGCAAGTGTTTTAGCATATTTTATTTCTGGAATACGCAATAGAAATGAGGGGAAATAAGTGCAAGGCAGTTTTCTACAGGTATAAACAAATTGGCATGCGAAGTTTGGAGCTGTCTTGGCCATGTTCGATTTCAGCGAAAAATCTAGCGGACATTCTTGCACGTGACCTTTCAACTGAGCTTACATGCTGCGTGAAATGAACTTTTCACGGTTCTCTAAGTGAAATCAAAGTCCTTGGGCGGCGCGATAATGTGAAGTTAAAATTTCAACTGTCCGTAAATGACCTGAAATCAACATTGTCTAAAGCTTGCGCATTGCATAAAATTAACATTTGCCTGTAACTTGAGTGAAATTAACGTCTTTGCGGTCGCACGTTCACGTGGAATCAACATTCTAACGGTTTTTACCTCAAATCAGCACTTTTTCAAGGTTACACGCTGCAAAGATCAATATTTTGCGGGATTTTAAGTGAAATTACCGTCTTTGCAGTCACGTGCTGGCGTGACAACAAATACAAGTTTTTGCATACGTAATATCTCGAAAACAGCTAAAAAAAAATCCCTACCAGTGAAAACGGCAGTTCATTTGCAAAGACACGAATAAGGATTTTGAAAGAAGAAGAAAAACAACAACGAAAAAAAAAAAAAAAGATTTCATCGACCTTGAATCCAGCCCTCGAGTGTCACATCAAAACAAATTCGAATCAGCTTCGTTCGGCGCGTTATCCCCTTGAGCTAACGAAGCAGCGGTGAGAAACCTTTGTGTTATAGTGACTTGATCCTTTAGCGAAACAAAAGGTTTCTTTTGTTTTTCGTTCAACAATAGATCACTGAGGGTTGTTTGCATACGTAATATCGTAATATCGAAGAGCAAACCAGCGAAAAAAAATACAGGGTGATGTTTTTCAAATGGAATAAAGGCCACATGCAAAAATTCAGCTAATTTGGAGCAAGAAACAAAAACAACCAAAATCGTCACTTATCCCCCTTTTCCACTAGCCTCCTCATTTGTATTTCTAAGCAGCCATGGAAGGCAGTTTATGACAACCATTTTAATTAAAAGTACTTATTAATAACTTTGTTTCCAAAGAAAATGTAATTTTGAACAGCTTTTGTCTTTTTATTGTAGGGGCTATGGAGAACTGGGGCCTTGTTACTTACAGGTACTGCTAGTCATGATAATTAATCTATAATATGAGTAAGGTGTTTTACCCAGATGGCTACCCTTGTTCAGTATTAAAGGGGCATTGTCACGCTATTTGGCAACTTTATAAAAAGCTAGAAGGTGCCTTCGCATCAACTGAATTCCAAAACTAATGATGTAGTTTTGTTATTGAAGACTATTTGAATGTGCAGAAACTGTCGCTACGGATGGCATGCATGGAAATGGATTGAAATTTGAAAAAATTGGCCAATTATTGCAAGTTTTGATGCCACATGTTCCAAAATCCTAAAGAAATTTACTATGGTTAGCCCTCTGATAAATTTTGATTGATATCTTCGTCATGACTTTACAGAAGCTTTTTGTTTATGATTAAAGCCTTAAAGTAATGATTTTAGCACACAATTGACCTAAAACAGCAAAATCTTCGTGACAATGCCCCTTTAAGTTCACGGGTACCCATTAATGTGCATACACCTGAGTGGGGAGCAATTGTGTTCCAAAACGTTTTCAGTCGTTGTTCATCAAGTGTGTGATGCTTTATTCAAATCAAAAACCTGAACCTGGAAATCCGGGTTCCGGTTTGATTGTACACATGCATTGAATTTCAACATTGGTTTAATGAGTGAGCATGTGTAGAGAGAGAGTATATTTAACTGCTTTGACTAATGCTCGCTTGACTGCCAGTTTCTCCTAGAAGTCTTGATTTCTTTGTCCTAGAACCAATGCTATTGTGGCCTCCGAGGATGAGATTGCACTGCAGGGTAGTTTATGGCTAAGAACATACTTTAACACCCTGAACAGGGCTTGAACCGGGCCAGACTGCTAAATCCAGAGTCCTGTTTCCAACTAAAATAGGTCACTGTCTTATTTTGTGGAAACAGTTCTAGTGATAACTTTTAGTCTTGCAGTTTATAATGTACACCCACTTCACAGTAATTCAGAGGTTTCATATTTGTCTTGTTCAAAGGGAAACTGCTCTTCTTGTTGATCCTGAAAACTCATCTTCTGCAGCTAAACAGTGGGTTGGACTTGTTGTTGGTGAGCTACAGTATACAGTGTAACAGTTAAATTCTCTTTCTTCTGCACAGTTGTCTTGCAACATTATGCAAGTACTTGAACCGGGCCGCTTGGAAATAAATTTCTTTTAATAATGAATCAAAATGATTAGTGGGGACAGAGGATGACAGTACCCTTTTTCAAGTCACCAGTTGACAGAAAATGTGAACTAACTTTTTGACATCCATTATTTTAGTCTCTGAAAATGCGAAGTTAATAAAGTAATGTAATGTTAATTATTATTGTTTTTGAGTCCTAATAATGTGAATTTAAAACTAGGCTTATTTTGTTTATCTTTCTTAAAGGTCATGAACTCGCACACCAGTGGTTTGGAAATTTGGTAAGTGCTGAGTGAACTTTATTAATTTTCTTAGCTTTCTGCTTCTTGAGTCCATTTGTTACAGCCAAATCGGGGCTTGCTTGCCAACATGGGGATTCAGGTACATATAACATGATAATTTATTTGGTTTTTTTTAAAATTTTTTTCAGATAACCATGGTAGGTGTTCTTTGAAGCAGATCTGTCTAGGTTCTCCTTCTGGATAAGTGACTATTCTTTGAAGTTGATTTACTTTTTCTTGGACTTGGGTGAGGTCGAAGGAAGAAATGGAAGCTGCAGGATTTGAGCAATATTTTCTTGACTAAATAAATAGAATTTATGAAAATCATATACGCGTCTTTGCGCACCATAAGGTGTTATTTACAGTGTAGTCGGATGATGAGAAATAAACTTCCATCCTGGATTATCACCAAATTCTCAACTGATAATAAGTTTATATGTGTATATATATGTACATATGTGTATGTGTGTGGTAAAAGGAATTGTCAGTAGCAGGCAGTTGCGAGAAATCATTTTATGTGTTGAACACACCGGGTAGCATCCACTCGTTGAAATTATTCTGGTTTCTGCAGAACATGCCACATAAATTATATATACATGTATTACCATACACTGCACTACTCTCCTTGATCGAAGTGTTGATAATTAGCAATTATTGAATGAGGCTGAATTCGTAGGATATGAAGAAGTCTGCAGATCAAGGAGAGTGTTATCCACAGAGGCCGTTCTTAAAGTGCATATGACATGAAAAATATTTTCTGCTTATTTGAAAGGCCTTTCAAATACAGAAGAGTGGTTTTCTTTTTGAAATATCTTTTTTCTTTTCAGAGATATTGACATTTTACTATTATGCAAATTAGATCAATGATGACGTCATACTGTTTGCAACTGAAAAGTGGTAAAATACTGAATAAACGATATATCTGGAAATATTGAAGCAGTGTTCTTGAAACTTGGCACCACAAATGTGCATCACAAAAGAAACAAAATGACCCCCATAATGCTGTTCCCATGACAACAATTTGGTCACTGGTGCTCTCTTAATAAAAACTAAAATTCCCAGTTTTTGTCTTAAACCGCAAGAACCATCGACCCCACAAAATCTACTGATGGGAGTTAAGACAATATGAGAACTGTATCTGTGTCAAGAAACACCCTTTGTCTCACTTCAGGGGTTGCAAATGCAAATGGGATATTTGGAGAGAAAGGGGCTGGAGCCGAAAGAGTTGCTACGGCAACAGCATTAAGGTTTGTTTCTTTTGTGATGCAAATTTATGGTGCCAAGTTTCAAGAACACTGCTTTGATATTTCTAGAGATATTGTTTATTCAGTATTTTACCATTCTCATTTGCAAGCAATATGACGTCATCACAGATCTAATTTGCATAATAGAAAAACGTCAATATCTCTAAAATGAAAAACGATATTTCAAAAAGAAAAACGCTATTCTGTATTTTGAAAGGCCTTTCAAATAAGCAGAAATTATTTTTCATGTCATATGCATTTCGCTCTTTGTTTTTCCGCTCACCAAAGATAACACAATCACATCTTCATGTTTTCACAGTCATTGGTTCTATAATCTGCAGTGGTCTGCACTTTTGACATCATTGGTTCAATATGATAGAGATTCTATTCAAATTTGGTCAACAGCAGCTGGCTATGGTTAATTATGCGAAACAGGGAAACATTTTGAATGAATAAATAAATGTGTTTTACCACATTTCCAAACACTGATAAGAGACCAGCTGAAAATATGATACAAAGCAGAGACAACAAAGAAATAATTGAAAGACAACAAATTTATGTTATCTGTGAACAGATACATGCATTCAATCACTGTCAGAGTAGTGATTTCCTAAGTTTAAACTTGATGCATTTTATTAACAAAGGTGATTGAGAACTTTCAAGCTCTTTTACATCGCTGTTATTTTTCAGGGTTAGGGCTAGCGTTCAAGGTTAAAGTTATTGCTTAGGGTTAGTGCTAGCTCTTATTTTTTAGGGCTAGGGCTAGCGTTCAAGGTTAAAGTTATTGCTTACGGTTAGCGTTTCGTATTAGGTTAGAGTTAAGGTCAGGATACGTTCGTGTTACCGTAGTGTTTAGACTGCTGGCAGTCTGTTTTTCTCTCGAAATTTCAGCAGGGATTATGAGGAGAGACTATTTAGCCTAAAGGAGAATGGGACGAGACATGGGCGCGGCACTCACGAGAAGAAAAACAGACTGCAGACTCTTCTCATGTTTTTGAGGACATTCACACTTGTCAAAATAATCTAATTAACTAATAGATCGTTTTCACTGTCACGCAACAACGACAACAAAAAAATAAATCGAAAACCATCCAGTAGAAAAAGCCAAGAAATTGTGATGCTAGAGAATTAAAATAAATATGGCACTTCTCCAAATCAATTTTTCTCGCGGGAATATCATGATCCGTTGTTCAAAACTTTTACGTTATGCTTATCGGGCGAATTTCGCAAGCAGAGCCTAAGAACCTTGCTTCCATAGTTAAACCGAAGACGCGTCGTGCTGTGGGGATTGCTGTTGTTGGCTTTGTAGGTGATCATTTAGAGGACAAAAAGGCGACAGAATTCAACACATTGGACTAACTTTTATCTGAAGATCTGGGACTTCTGAGCCCGTTTCCAATCCAAGTTATTCCTCAAGAGTCTGTGCGAAGTGTGCGTTAATAATTAGGAACGCCGTTGAGCTAGCCCGTTTCTTAAAGGCTAATTTAAACCCCGTCGTAGCCGATGTTGAAGCAACTTCTTCCACTGACTGCGAGACTCGGCAACGCTGGAAGCGTAAATCGAACTCTTCAACGTCCGGAGAAAAACCAAAGTCCGCCAAGACTCCTACTGCAGAACCAGAGAGTCAAGCGTCTGTATTAATTAAGGACACCGATATACAACTTGTTTCTTTTCAGCCTTAAAAGAACTAATTTTCAACAGTTTAAGCTTCTCCGAGACGATCGCGTCTTGATGATCGCCGGGATGATCCGTGCCATTGCATGACTTGCATCGCTCGTCTTTGTTATGCTTTGCGTGAAACTTTGCTTGAAACTTATAACTCTTTGTTTACCCTTCTGTCAACTATCTGTCATCGGGTACATATTGGCCAATCAGGTACTCCGTTGCTGGGCTGACGGAGGGTTTGAAAACATTAAAAAGAGTCTGCAGACGGTTTTTTCTCGTCTCGCCTTCTTCCCCACTCGGCCATACGACCCTGTCTCGCCTTCTTCTCTACACGGCCAACGCAATTTGCGTTCGCGATGACTAAACGCTCGTCCTAGTGACCCTTAGAGAAAAAACCGGCTGCCAGCAGACTAATTTCAGGCCAAGTACATCGGTCAAAAGAGTCATCCATCGTCAAACGGCTGTCGAGGCATTACTATGATTTACGTACTAATTCGCCGGACTCTTGATAGTAAACACAGCTGATGTCAAGCAAGCTTCGCGAGCAAGAAAACCGCAATGTTTGTCCGTTGTCATGTCGACTGTCTGGAACTGACCAATTGCCGTGTCTTGTCACGTCCCATCACGCTCGTCACGCTCGATGCACGTGCACGTAGGCTTCCCGATTATTTACTCGCCTTCTTCCATCAGTCAAAAAGATTTTACGCAGAAAATGTGAAAGCAAAGGCAACGAGAAACGAAATAAGGTAAGAAAAGATCAGCAAAATAAAAATTTTTAACACCAAAGTCGCATTGCCACACGCAACAAGTTTTGTAACTGCTGCTTTGTACCAAGGTAAATATACTCCGCGGTCATAAATTTAATTCGCGTGCGCTCCCGTGTATTGGAAAAAGAAACCCTCTCTTGATCGAAATGTTGACTCAGAAAAGTTAAAAAGGCGATTATGTAGAATTTTCGACCTTTACTCTTTACGGCCTTCAAGAAATTGTTCACTCGAACGCGATTCTTGTAACCAAAATTTCGGTGAGAGCGTAAATATTGTCCGATGTGTCCGGTCGTTCGGTGGTATAAATTGACAAAAACCTCCCTTCGTCGGTAAAGATATCTGGTTCAAGTTTGAAATTGACAAGAATGGTGCCACCAGCTGTGGTAACACATTCTATGAATTTAAAATCAATCAAGCAGACATTATCATAGTCCCTAGGGTTTTACTTCTTCTCTGTTAACAAAAGAAAAATATCTCACCAACATCAAAGAGCTTGCGCTCTTCGGAAACATGCCGAGTTGTCGGCAGAACATCGTTATGAATAAGTGATGAATAAGAACAATAGCGTGAATATATGAATGCTCAATGACCCCAGAATTTGGGGTACACACTTAAAGCGGCGTGAAGTTGTCATGTTTACGACAATATCAACGTCAAAGAAAATGTTTTCTTTCAGAGCGCGAGCTGAAAAAAGCATTGCGCGACACATTGACGCGAGCGGCGTGGTTGAAACCTAGTAATTTTTGATTGGTTCGTTCTGAGCATGCGCATGCAAGTTATCCTGGACTCTTCTTTCGCCCGACCGGGTTCAGCCCCTATATGGGGCGGGAAGAAAGGAGAGTTCAGGGACTGGACTACGGCTGGCACTGATACGCCTGCCGGAAGTAAATTTCTCCAAAAATGAGACACTGCTTATATGCGTCGGTTGCATCCAGCCGTAGCGTGAAATCTGACTACGTGAGTCGTGATGTTTTGCGGTAGTGGCTGCTACATAGGGTCCATTTCGCTTTTCTAGCCCTTTTCAGTGGCATCTCGGCATTTTATGAATTCCATTGGATACTATATCCTTTAAAGTCAGTTTAGCCCAAAGATTGGGCCAAGGTTGATTTTCATAATCTTTTAAATCGGTAACATGAATTTGCGATAAGTTTTGGCAAAGATGTTGGAATGGCGAAGTGAGTCAAGTGAAATATTCGTGTTGAGCACGTGGTTGTTTTTCTTCGGTTAAGTTTGCTTTGGGGGTTTAGTGAAGATGTTTTGTATCCGGATAAGTAGACGATGCTATTTTGCTTTTCTGAGTTTGGCTTTATTTGTGTCCTTCATTCGCTGTTCTTTGAGATATCTATCTCTGAAATTATATATTTTATCCATCGAGTTGTTGTTATTGTACAAAGTGTATGGCATTCGCTTTCGCTCAGAAATAATCTGTTCGTCCTAGCAAGGCGAATAGCTGCAATCGCGCTTTTGAGCGAAGCCATTTGGCTGCGAGAAACTAAATAAAAAAGAGGCATGATGCTGGTTTGGAGCAGTTCAAACACTTTTTGAGGCGGCCAATAGACTTCTCTCAAACGCAAAGCTGCTTCACCGTTCATTTGTAGTATAAACACCGGATTATTTTCTTTACTAAATGGTGGTATTAAATGAATAAGAAGTGGATGGATCGGGCGTTCTAAGAGCTCTGAAAAGAGTTCCCGGTCACAATTATCTTCGCTTTGCTCGTTCACCGCGTTGACAGTTGTTGAATAACCCATCTGCTGTACCAAGCTGCTGTTTTAAAATTCGCGGAAAATCAAACATTTTCTAAATGAATGATTTTCTTAAATAGGCTTTTGTTTCGTCTTGGCAACCTTTGTTATTTATTCATGGGCTGAAAACAATGGCATCAGACTAAGCACGCGCTATTTTCGAACGGAACCCCGACTTATAATTTTACAACTGAAAGGGATAGTTGTTATCCAGTTTCACCAATTTTCAAAATCAACGCGGTCGACTCTATTTCAGGAAATATCCATCTTCCATTTCCCTCGCTTGGGTTTTTGGAAGCTGGTTTGAGTTTTCAGAAAATAGCTCTGGAAATCGGCTTCCATATATCAAATTCCCGTTTTTTC
>JAHPZR010002937.1:27500-48072 GCA_019787425.1 Platygyra sinensis | reverse complement strand
TTTTCGCTAAAACAATAAAGCTTATTTTGTAGAGTAACTAGCCGCAAAAATTTTTCGATTTGGTTAAATCTTTGATTTTCTATGACTCGTCAAAGTACGTGAAATTGCCGCCATTTTGGTCCACGACCGAGTTTAACGGAGAATGGGTCGAGGGCCGGATGTGACGTCAAATCGAGAACACGATGATTCTGAGATTCGCATATTAACTCGTTTCTGTGGGAAGGGCTGGAAAAGTTGTTCGAAAAAAATGCTAGCCAGGTGCGCTGTAGTGTGATGTAGCAACACAACAAACTTTAGGAGGTACTCCGCTTTATGCCATACGTTTTATGGAGAGATGTCCTGAAGAGAAGAAACGTACAAAGTGATGGCTCGATTCGTGCAAAGTGATAGCCGTCTAAGAGTTCGGTGATCTGTTCCACAGAGTATTTCAAACCAGATGATCTCGCTCGATGCCTGGATTTTCAGAGAGAGGAAGGGATTTTGCTGACTCAGTGACTTAAGCGAGACGAATTTGGAATAACTGTCCATCGAATCATGAAGCCGTTGTTGCATCTGATCTGAGAAACAACAGCAGTCAGTCGGCACAGCCGACAGATAGTTTTGTATTTGCCCACTGCTAATCTTAAAAACTCCATTTCTGCATTAACATACTTTCGTATAAATAAAAGTCAAATCCGTTAACTTTCTCAAATTATTTTAACTTCACTCGTTCAACGTAGACCAAAATGATTATCCCATGACACAATGTTTGTGTTCTTTTCCTGCGAGTGTGGAAATTGTAGCGTCGCTTCCCTTCAAAACATCAGCGAATGTTATTGTTGTTATTATTATATTAGAGTGAGTTAGAAGGTTGTCAAGACTCAAAGAAGAGTGATCTTGTTCTAGAAGATATTGGTGCTGATGTTACCTTTAAGTGTGTTACTGAATATCCAGGAATTAAACCTGTATGGCTTCAGAAATGGAGTTTAAGATTAGTAGCGGGCAAATACTAAACTATCTGTCGGCTGTGCCGACTGACTGCTGTTGTTTCTCAGATCAGATGCAACAACGGCTTCATGAATCGATGGACGGTTATTCCAAATTCGTCTCGCTTAAGTCACTGAGTCAGCAAAATTTCTTCCTCTCTCTGAAAATCCAGGCATCGAGCGAGATCATCTGGTTTGAAATACTCTATGGAACAGATCACCGAACTCTTAGACGGCTATCACTTTGCACGAATCGAGCCATCACTTTGTACGTTTCTTCTCTTCAGGACATCTCTCCATAAAACGTATGGCATAAAGCGGAGTACCTCCTGTAAGTTTGTTGTGTTGCTACATCACACTACAGCGCACCTGGCTAGCATTTTTTTCGAACAACTTTTCCAGCCTTTCCCACAGAAACAAGTAAATATGCGAATCTCAGAATCATCGTGTTCTCGATTTGACGTCACATCCGGCCCTCGACCCATTCTCCGTTAAACTCGGTCGTGGACCAAAATGGCGGCAATTTCACGTACTTTGACGAGCCATAGAAAATCAAAGATTTAACCAAATCGAAAAATTTTTGCGGCTAGTTACTCCACAAAATAAGCTTTATTGTTTTAGCGAAAAAAAGTTTTTGGGGTTAGGTGCACTTTAAAAAATAAACAATGTTTCTAAATGACAACTACGTGGTCGTAAAATATATTTATTATAAATTATAGTGAACGCACCTTGAGAATTCTTGAATTAAATACTTAATCCGTGGAAATTAGGTACTCTTGACACGCAGGCATGGTAAGGGTTCCCATCTAAAAGTACAACTTTCTCAAGAACGTTTTCTATCCTTTCCACGCGAACCTCGCTCCTAAAGTGAAAAATACTGTTAATTTTAAAACTAATAATAAATTAGATAAAAGAGATCATGACAACAAGTTACTTGTGAACAGAAAGCATCCCAAGAATCCCGGGGTAATAGTTAACTAGATTTTTAAGAGTAAAATAACTTAAAATGAGGGGAAAACTCTAATTTTATTCAATTTCATTACTGTGAACCAAGAAGGCAGAAGACCGAGTTACAATTGAAAATACAGTGTATACTTGAAAAAAGATAGAACTGACTGCCGGTATTTCCAATCTCCACCCTGCACTGACTGCACTGTGATGGGATACATGTATGGGCGGGATACATGTATGCCATTGGGCATAAGCAGTGTCGCTTTCTTTATGTGACACGGTGAGTCTAACTGAGTTAACTACAACACACCACGATATAACTCTTAATAAAGATTATCCAACCAAATTAACATCTTAAGCCTCAACAAATTACTGGTTTGTGATTTTAATAAATTTACTCTATTATTCACTTAGTTTATAATTATGGAGATCCCACTGTATCTCTCATTTGTGAGTTTAGAAAACATTGAGGATGCTTTAGACACCCATTTTCTACATACATGTAACACACTGCAATAATCTAGCCCAGATAACCATAGGGGTTGAAAGGTGTAATGCACGCTCTCGTTGCTTTCAAATCATATCCATTTTCACTACATACCCATATTTGGAAATTTGGAAATCAATGAATTTGTAGGAGTTGAATGTTTTTATACAGGCAACAAGATTAATGCTGCGATTCCCCGTGCAAGCAGAAGTTTTGAATTTAGAACTGTGCAAGTCATTTGCTAAATTTTCTCTTTTTATACAAAAATATGTATCTCAATAATGGCACTTAACAAGCCTATTGCTAATGACACAAAGGAAAGTTACAGGTTTCCACCACTTGTGAGTTTCTATTTAAGTCATGTATATACGTATGCAT
Source organism: Platygyra sinensis (assembly GCA_019787425.1). Taxonomy (NCBI): domain Eukaryota; kingdom Metazoa; phylum Cnidaria; class Anthozoa; order Scleractinia; family Merulinidae; genus Platygyra; species Platygyra sinensis. The sequence goes on along the minus strand of JAHPZR010002937.1, from coordinate 45,291 downwards.
CAAATATAAAATTATATATGTTTACAAATTTAAGGCTCGCTACATGGTGAAGTCAACAGGAATAAAACGCATGACAAAAAAAAACATATTAATTTTGCAAATTACCTTTCTTTGTTAATGCGAACAAGATGCCAGCCAACATCATTGAGAAAAAATGGCTTGTCGTTATTAATTGGCACTTCATAGTACACTGCCATAACTTCTCCTGTGGGTTTGTACCACAGAAAATACTGGACTTTGGCAAAAGTTCCTCCAGACAGTAGAACTGTGTAGCTGTTTCTTTTCTTCACCCTTGTGTACTCCTGGGAGTAGAAGACCTGCCCATTTTTCCAGATCCTAAGTACTTTGAACAGTCCTGTATTATTTATGCTGAGGTTCTTCAAAGCAAAAGATACCAATGGCTGTAAATCAGCTGATAAAACGTAGGGTTTTGCTGCACCAGCAACATGGCAGCCTGTTGCCTCCTTTAAAGTGCTGACGCTGTAAGGTATATAGACCAAAAAGTAAATCGGTTGATTAAATCATGCTACTTAATGAAAAAGAAGAAGTTAATGACTGGAGCATTTCTACTGTTTTTAATCATCTTTCTTTACTTTAAAAAATACATTAATTACAATGTAAAACTGTTAAAGAAACTGACCATGTTATGACATTAGAATTTAGGTTATCAATACATGTATGTGCATACTCCTTCTCAGTCAATCTTCCACAGTTGAAGATTTCATCACTAATTTATTCAGGTCATGATTGATGTTTTCAGTGTTGTTAAACTATGTTTATGAAGTTAATGTTCTACATTAGATGATTTCATTCATGCTGATATCAATGCCCTTTGAAAGGAAAAATTCAATGCATTATTTTGAATTGAATAATGCTGATTTAGCTACTGTATACTATATGTAGATTGATCAAATGGGATTAGAGTTTACAAATGTAATACCTGCAGGGTATGTATATGGCGATTAACAATAAATATAACACAACAAACCCCTTTGATGTGCAAAGCATCTTTGTGATAAATTCTTTAAGAGATCCTTCTGGAATTTTATGTAAATCACTTCGCAATGTTCGCTGTGCATGAAGTTTCCATATAATCTATAAAGGAAATCAAATTTAAAAGAACAGAATAATGAAAGGAATGAAATTAAAGAAATATTACAAATCTTTGCCGGCTATTAATATTTGAATACTTTCACAGATCTGCCAATTATCTTGCAGTACAAATAAATGATTGTTTAAAAAGGGAAATTACCAGAACCTAAACAATAAAACGGATTATTATTGATGCCTACATGCATTATTGTACAATTGATATAATGTTAATTTTTAATGAAATGATCTGTCTTTTGTTTACTTTATCTGCTAACATGGATTTTTTTGTGCATGAAATCAATGAAAGGATTTTTATTGATTTCTGCTCTCTTATTTCTTTACTCTGTAAAATGAATGTTCAATTTAACAAATCTCATTTTACCCAATTAACTGCTTTGGTGTTAGTGGCATTTTGGAGCGTTGAGTTATTGTGATTAAATACAACTAAAATTGTTGATGCAAACTACTCAAAAGCTGTTCTGACCCCAAGACCAGAAACATGCTTCTGGGCTATTCCATTTTAGAACATCCAAAATGTCAAATTTTCAGATGTATTTTTCCTAGCACAATCATGCATATTTGGAAAGAGGATACCCTAAAGTGTTCAGGAAATAATTTCCCGAAAGTATATTCCGTGGAAAGCAGAAAAGAGAGGCTGTTGATTTTCGACCAATGAAAACACTGAAAAAGTAGCTAACAAGCTGTCAGACTTAAAATTGTTATACTGGGGCCCAGTTATTTCTAAAACTTCATCAGCATAACAAAACTTACTAAACTCAATACAAAATAAATTTTCAGATTATTGTTTTTGCCACATTTGATGTTCTTGTCGAAGTGGAGGGAAAAACATTTCCGTTACGGACATTACGTAACGTCCGTAACAAAAAGAGGGTTTTTTTCTATTTTCTCTGTTAGTAAAAGCCAGATCTTTTTGTAAGCAGGACTCCTTTTTTAGTTTGAAGGGGCTCAAACCATGGTGTGGTAAATAGTCAGTATAATTACAAATCACTGGTATAAAGGCAGCATGTTACAGACATTATGTTACGGACATTACGTTACGGACATTACATTATGGATATACTAACTACTTGAAATGAAACAAAGTAGAACAGTTTTGTGGTCAGTGTGCAGTGGCAACTGTTGCAAAGGACAAAATTAAGAGGAGGGAGATCATTTCAACCTTATTTTCCTCATAGGGGAGAAAAAAGGAAAAAAATCAGTATAGTTACATATAATTGAATTAAAAATTGACATTTATTGTAGTTGTAACAATTAATTCCTTTGGGAAAGAAGGGTATATATGAGAAACTGGTCTCAACTCAATATTAAGTTACATTTTCAGGTTAGTTTTTCTCAACATTTGATATCCTTGTTACATTAGAATGAAACACAATTCTGTTACAGACATAACATACAGTTTTATGTAATGTCCGTAACAAAAAGTAGCAAAACCAAAAAAGAGGAATAGCTAATCAACATAACCTCATTTAGATGAATTTAGCAGTTCTGACAATCTTAATTACAAGGAGTCCGTAAAAAAACAAAAATATTCAGTTTACCACATCAGTTGTCCTTACTTAATTGGAAAGAAAAACAATTCTGTTACGGACATTACGGACAGCTTAATGTAATGTCCGTAACAGAAATTAGGAAAACCAAAAAAGAGATGTAGCTTAGACCTGAACCTGATTTAGGTAAATTTAACAGCTTTTACAGTCTAATATAATTACCAGGAGTCCAAAAATAAACAAAAAACTCACTAAACCCTGTCTTTGAAAAGAATGTTTCACAGTGTAATGTCCGTAACAAATATTGTGTAATGTCCGTAACAGCAACTTTTTACCCACAGTTCAAAGCCTAACAACAGCATAAAGGAAACAACTGGATTTTATAAAACTATGAAGCAGCCATATTCTTATTATTGTTGGAGAATTTATGTCTTGCATGTTGATTCACAGGAATAGCACTGATAATGTCAACAGGTAAAATTGGAGGTTGATTTTTTTGTAATGTCCGTAACGGAGTTTCAAACAAAAATATTGACAGCTTTTGAGAATGGAATCAAAGTTTCTTTTATGCTGATAGTTAAGCACCATGTGATGAATATTTGTACAAAGTTTAAACAAAAATTGCTTAAGAGAAGTATGTAAAAAGAAGTGTTATTTCCAAAAATTTGCTCTCTGAATGTAATGTCCGTAACGTGGAATCGCCCTTCTCCTGATTAATACCTGTCTGCAAGCATTTCCAGTGCCATGAACAAATTCAAGGATGGTCCCATTCATATCTTCAAAGCCAAAACATGACCATGCCCACATTGGTCCCCATCCTCTTACAAAATCAGCAAGGTGAGCACCTGCGTTATGAACATTTAGTCCACAGCTCCCATCTACATGTACTGCATCAACAAAAGTCAAAATCAGGTTTGGTCATTTTCATATGCATTGCACTAGTCATGTTTACAAAAAGTAGAAGGCATAGCACCTGATGCTAACATGTATAAGGACATCCAAGATGTGGACAATTTTATACATGTAATGCATTTTTTATTGCTGGCAAGTTCTTGGTAGTGAGTGTTACCTCATATGCCATCTATTGACTTATTTAATATATTTATTACTAATTACAGTTACATGAACACACACTAGTTAAGTTACCAAGCTTCTAGACAACATACCATATAATGTCTGAAAATCTCTGTAGAATATCCCAAGCAAACTTTTTGCCCTGTTAAGTTGAATTTCAGTGATTGAATCTCCAAGCATGATATAGACTGCCTCCACAAAGCATGAATAGTGCTGCAAGTACTTATCTGGGAGAATACCAATCAAGCATGGCAAAGTGTAAAACAAAAGCCAGCTTTGGAGTTCTGTAGCTGAAATTTAAAACACAAAGTGTCAGGTTACTATCATTAACTGCCACATCACATATTACAGTGTTTTCTTTCAGGTTAGCCTACATTCACATAGGATAGGCCCTATTGATTGTGAAACAGTGCAAGACTGCTGCCTAACCAGAAGCCTGATCGCATGAGCTGCCTACAGTGTAATATGAGAACAGGCAACTAAATAGTTTTTTAATAAGGTACCTCAGATGGACACTGGGCACCTAAACATGGGATCTTTGTTCCTATCTCATGTAATCTCTCTCCTGAGGCTCCTAAACACTTGCTTGCAGCAATAAGCTTTTTGAAGATAAATAGCCCAAATGGCTCCAGAACGATTTTCTTAGCCTTGCAACATTAAGCCAATATTAGACACTTCATATGCAGCTCCAGGCTTTACAAGCTACATGTAATAATTGAGGTCATGTAAAAAATAAGCTAAGACTTGGATGAGACATTTGGGAGTGGGTTGAACATTACAATGGATAAACAGCCATACATAATATATAAATATTTCATTGGTAGCAATATTGTTTTGTAATAAAATAAATTCTTAGCTAACTTGCACTAGCTAGGTATCTTCACCTTTAAAATGCCTGTAATGCTTCTCCAAATCACGGGGCAGACGTTTAATGAAGTCAGGAGGTTTCATCTGTAGGAACCGTTTATTCAGGGTTCCAATCTGTTATGCAATGAAAGTAATAAGTTTAATAAATTTACTACAAAATCAAACTATATGTAGACACAAAACCTACCATAAATATACACATTTCATGTTTTCCACTGTCAAACTAAATATTAATTGTTACTATAGCTATAGCTTGTTGCATAATTAAGCCAAGGGAAATTGGGAATGGTTGAAAGCTTGTCAATACCACTGGGTGACTGACAATTAACCTTCACTATATAGGTACAGTGTAGTTTGTACAAACCTTATTCCCAATGAAACACTGCTTTTTTGCCTTAGTTGGGGAGAACCAGTTGTACATTAAAGTCTTTGTTATTCCAAGGAGGGCACCATGCATGTAATCTGGCACCAATCCAATTGCCAAGTCAAAAAAGGGCATCAAAGCAAGGCTGGTAACATTGAAAAATCCCTTTGTCTGTAAAATCAGAACCAAACAAGTATTTAAATTAAATAATGCTATTGCATCCTGATTGATGGTTGATGGTTGATGCAGTTTTCTTTGTGACGGCAAGAACACCAAATTTAAGATAAACTACACTACATGGTCCAGAAAATATCCCCACACCCATTTTGGAGGGTTTCTGATTGATACTCCAACTGCATGCTCAACAGATTTCAGTCTAGCTTCATTTCAATCAAATTATAAATGGCTGTGCCTCAAAGGGAATAGGTGCTACCAAAACAAAAATTTGATTGCCCAAAACACCAGACTAGCTTTACCAGTCTAGACTGCCATGACAAGACCCGTTCAATTTACTGGTAAGAAAGTTACAAACAAAACTGCAGAGCTATACTTGTAACACAGTAACAGAACTAGTACTCAGGCAGTAACTTGTTAAATACTCTGTACCAATATCTAGACTATTTCTGCAGCTTAGCTACATGTATTCCCCTGTTCCAAGAGGAGTATTTCATGCAAAACCATCCATTTTTAGATGGGTTCCAAGTCCATGTCTATTTTCATGTAAATAAAACTCTCTTTCATATACATGTAATTACATTTAGGTTTGATCAAAAACTAATCGTCTTGAAACAGAGGGAAATGGCAACTCTAATATGCCCTGTTTATCATATGTCATTATCAATGATAATAATCTTACCCTAATTCCACTGACATGTGCTTCATGTCCACAGGCCAAGATGGTTGCAGTGCTACATAGAATTGGCTTCTCATGTTCTTCACGATAGGGGTAGCATCGGGTATTTCCTTTGCCTTGCTTAACAACCTTTCCAGTTTCCTCACACGTGGAGCACCCCCCCTCTCCATTATGCTGTGTCTGATTCATTACATAAGCTCTGGCCTGAAGGTCATTACTGCTCAGTATAGCTGCAGCCTTACCACGGACCACACCAGCTGGAGTAAAAACATCTGTACCTTTAAGATAAGAGAACATCACATTTTTAAAGGATGCATAATGATGATTATATAATTTTGAACTATTGTTAGTTCAAACATCACAGAAAAGTAATTACTTAATAATTATACCTACATGTGAGAGTTTAAACCAAAAAATTGCTTAAAACCGCAAAGAGCCAAGAGGTAGCAATCAGGCCCTTGAAATATATGTTAAAAGGCCATTGCACACTAACCGATTTTTTGTCCTAAAACTGCAGATTTTTTGTCAGGATCAAATCGGGTTAAAATTTGTCAGGTCATTAGCTTGCCAGTCACACTAGCCGATTTTTTGTCGTGATTACCCACATTTAATCTTGGAGCTGAGTCAATCTCTGCCATGTTTGAAAAGAGGCTTGTTCACGGGAGTCTCATGACAATTCCTCATTGGCTGAGGTATGCGAGAGCCCCGACAAATTTATATATTTTTTGTGGGTTGGTTTTCAACTTCTTTTTTTGGTATTTATTGCACTTTATGATAATGAGTCAAAAACAAATGAAATTCAATTTCAACCTGGAATCAAATTTGACCTGTAAGATATGTAAGTGTACATGCATACATGCATCTTTATATAAACCCTTTTTAGTTATTTACTTGTGAATTGAGTGCCCGACAACACTTGCATCTTTTGTTGTTGCAAGCGTGTTTCCTTTAGGAGTCTTCCTCTTCAAGACGCTAATATTTACCTGTTTCATAGAGAGCATTCATATCTGTAGCAAACTGCTGAAAGTAAGCATTGAATGGAGGCTTTCCTCTCCCCTGCCAAAGACCCCAGATGAGGATATTCTTCTTGGAAAATCTGAGTGTTATAAAGAATAACTAAGTTAAAAACACAACACAACCTGTCATGTTTGTTTTTTAAGGACTGAGAATGACTGGGTCCAACATACATGTGTTGATTTGAATAATTTAAGGAAATGTATTACTTCTACTGTGTATAATGTAATTAAAAAATCGGGGAACTTGCATCCAGGTCTCCATGGCTCACTGGTAAGGCATCAGGACATGAATCCAAAGGAAAACCAAAGGTCTGTGGTTCAATTTAAGGCTCACAAGGTAAGCATTAAGGGGGGAGAACTTAACTACAAGTCTGTTGCTAAGGAAATCTCAAAACCTCCTTTTTTGAGGTAAGTGTAGAGTAGAGATGAAGAGAAGAGGGAATTTAAAGAGAAGATCAAAAAAACAAAAAACATTTTTTTTTTGTTGGACATAAAAACAAAAACAAAAAAAAAAATCAAATTCACCTACATTGAAACATTTGGTACCAGTTCAAAATATTTTGTATTGGTTCAAAATATTTTGTACTGGTTCAAAAAATTTTGCACTTGTTCGGAAAAAATTGTACCAAAGGTAAAATAGAAGTACAACATATGAAGAGGCTAGTGGAAAAGGGGGATAAGTGACGATTTTGGTTATTTTTGTTTCTTGATCCAAATTAGCTGAATTTTTGCATGTGGCCTTTATTCCATTTGAAAAAAATTTCCCTGTATTTTTTTTCGCTGGTTTGCTCTTCGTTTTCGAGATATTACGTATGCAAACAACCCTCAGTGATCTATTGTTGAACGAAAAACAAAAGAAACCTTTTGTTTCGCAAAAGGATCAAGTCACTATTAATAACACTTTGGTTTCTCACCGCTGCTTCGTTAGCTCAAGGAGATAACGCGCCGAACGAAGCTGATTCGAATTTGTTTTGATGTGACACTCGAGGGCTCGATTCAAGGTCGATGAAATCTTTTTTTTGTCGTTGTTGTTGTTTTTCTTCTTCTTTCAAAATCCGTCTTCATGTCTTTGCAACTGAACTGCCGTTTTCACTGGAAGGGATTTTTTTTTAGCTGTTTTCGAGATACTACGTATGCAAAAACTTGTATTTGTTGTCACGCCAGCACGTGACTGCAAAGACGGTAATTTCACTTAAAATCCCGCAAAATATTGATCTTTGCTGCGTGCAACCTTGAAAAAGTGCTGATTTGAGGTAAAAACCGTTAGAATGTTGATTCCACGTTAACGTGCGACCGCAAAGACGTTAATTTCACTCAAGTTACAGGCAAATATTAATTTTACGCAATGCGCAAGCTTTAGACAATGTTGATTTCAGGTCATTTACGGACAGTTGAAATTTTGACTTCACATTATCGCACCGCCCAAGGACTTTGATTTCACTTAGAGAACCGTGAAAAGTTCATTTCACACTGCATGTAAGCTCAGTTGAAAGGCCACGTGCAAGAATGTCCACTAGATTTTTCGCTGAAATCGAACATGGCCAACACAGCTCCAAACTTCGCATGTCAATTTGTTTATACCTGTAGAAATTAACTGCCTTGCACTTATTTCCCCTCGTTTCTATTGCGTATTCCAGAAATAAAATATGCTAAAACACTTGCATGTCACAGTCCACGTCTTTTGGAACTGCTTTGTTACACAGTACTATTAGCGTTGTTTCTCTTTGAAGTTTTTTTTTCAAATGCTGACTTTAACTCCTAGGGTTAAGAGTTCCCAGTTTTATTAGAGTCAGGGTTAGGGTTACCGCTCGAAACTAGGGTTAACGTTGAAGGTTAGGGTTACGGAACAAGGTTAGGGTTAGTATGATTCTTGTTAGGGTTAGGGGTAGCACTCAAGGTTAAAGTTATTGCTTCGGGTTAGCGCTAGCGCTTATTTTTAGGGTTAGGGCTAACGTTCAAGGTTAAAGTTATTGCTTAGGGTTAGCGCCAGCGCTTATTTTTAGGGTTAGGGCTAGCGTTCAAGGTTAAAGTTAGTGCTTAGGGTTAGTGCTAGCTCTTATTTTTTAGGGTTAGGGCTAGCGTTCAAGGTTAAAGTTATTGCTTAGGGTTAGCACTTTGTATTAGGTTAGAGTTAAGGTCAGGATACGTTCGTGTTACCGCAGTGTTAGGCCAAGGAAAACAATCTCCACTTACGAAATCTAGTGCACGAATCGATGCGTAAATCAAGTCAATGAATAGTGCCTAGAGATAGAGGCTTAACGTTTTGCAAATCGGCTACGTCAGTGACTTAAATGTTTAAATGTTTCTATGTGAAATTATTTTTTTGGTAAAAAACTGCTCGTTCCATGAAATGATTATTTCTGACAACACTGAAAAAGGAAGCCTTAAGCTAACATGCTGTTCATGCTGAAAGAAAGCATATGAAACGGAAAATTTATCAGCAAAGGAACGCTGAAATACAAAGCAAAACTTACATTTGAGCTGAAGTTTTCTTCTTCCTAACCTGCAATCAGGCGTTCTTTGTCTTCAGTTTTTTCTTCGCGGCGGGCTCGATCCTGTCACAACTCAAAGTAATCATCTGCTTGGAAATCCATGATACACACTCACGGAACGCTTGCTTGCCAATTTAACCCACCTGCGATTTGTCTTTGGCTTCTGTTTGGCCCATAAAAATGGCTTTCAATCTGTTTAGTTTAGCCGGCAACTTTTCACCCTCGGCTAACACTCGGTACAGGTCAAATTTCAAGGACTTTGCTGCCTGGCCTTTCTCGCCAGTCCCTGGCCGTGTCTGAGTCACACTAAAAGGCGAGCTATAAGTCACGCACACAATGCTCACGGCGCTTTACGTATGAAAGATTATTATGGGATATCCCAGAAATTTTTGCAGCGAAGGTTGTTGGATGGCTCATTTCAAGAAAATAATAAGAGTCTAGAAAGCAGTTCTAATTTCCAAAACTGACACACGCCGAAGTTTGGCAAATGAGCCATAAGTCCAGGACGGATGCTTTGTTTTGGAAGAAGAAGCGTTTCTAGACTCTCCCACCTGGCTCACTTGTTCTTCAATAGCTAAGTTAACGACAGACTTAAACCATGATCTCGGAACAAAAACACTCCTCGTTTCTTTGAGGAATGCTAGGTGACTTAACGAGGGTCAAAGGCTTAATGATGCCAAATCTCCTACCAGGCGGGCGCAAATATTCCTCGAATAAGCTTGGAATATCGGTGGAAACAACGAGCAAACTCTGCTTAATTAACAGGTAAGCTCTGAATTTGTGTTATCGAAGTAATCGATGCTTTGCGCGCCAAAAGCAAACGTCACAATGGCAGCTAAAAAAAACATGCCTACCAGTAAAAACGCCAAATCAGTTACAAAGACACGAAGAAGGATTTTGAAAGAAGAAGAAAAACAACGAGAAAAAAAAAAAAAAAAGATTTCACCGACTTCGAATCGAGCCCTCGCGTGTCATGTCAAAACAAATTCGAATCAACTTCGTTCGGCGTTCGGCGTTCGTTCTTCACTTGAGCTAACGAAGCAGCAGTGAGAAATTATCGTGTTATATACTAGTGACTTCATCCTTAAGCGAAACAAAAGGTTTCTTTTGTTTTTCGTTTAACAATAGATCTCCAAAAGATGCCGCTTGGAAAGAATGAGGGTTGTTTGCATACGTAATATCTCGAAAACGAAGAGCAAACCAGCGAAAAAAAATACAGGCTGATGTTTTTCAAATGGAATGAAGGCCACACGCAAAAATTCAGCTAATTTCTAGCAAGAAACAAAAACAACCAAAATCATCACTTATCCCCCTTTTCCACTAGCCTCCTCATATGTACTATATGCATACATGTATATTATGTGTATATTGCAGTAATAACCATGGGATGAATTAAAGTATTGTTGTTAATGTGCAACTATTTATGCATACATGTATAAATATAAATACTGGTTTCTTTGGAAAACATCTAAGCACTAAGAGTGCATGTTACTAAATTTAGAGCCAACCTTTCTGTTGGTGGTATTTCATTAATTGCAAGAAACACTGGCCACAGTGAAATCCCTGAAGACTGAAACAATGGTGCTCCATCTGTGTTGAACAGCATGCAAGAAGTTTCCCTTTCCACAGTACTCCTTATAGTACTTCCCATCAATGATGTCTGTTAAGACATCATGCGTATTGTTGTACCTGCGTTTAATTCGATCCTGCACAGAGTCCCACATGCCATCTCCTATAAATTGCATAATTCAACATATGTCATTTATCCTTGCCATTTGAATTCCATTTGGTCAAGAAATACACATACAAGTTTAATTGTACATGTACTTAAATTATGCAGAAGATTTATGGAGATGTTTCAAATGACAGTTTTCAAGCAAAACATAGGATTAACATTATAACACATCAGTTTCCAAATGCGATTAATTAAAAAATAAACTGAACATTAATATTCTACATAATGATAAAGGATTATTGTTTCAATGAAGGCCTGTGAGAAATGTTTGTCTAATTCAATGATACACCACTTGCAGTGTATTGAAACTACACTGGATACATTAAATATTGGAACAGCCAAGACTTGTTCCATAATATCCAGTGTTTGGGTAGCCCTCAGAATTCCTATTGGAAACCATGCCTTCCTTTTTCATGGTCAATATATCTTAACGTGGCGTGGATTGCAGGCACAATGTACATATGACATAGCACAATATAGTGGCCATACTCCCGAAAGACTGACCTAGCACAACAAAGATCTTTGATACCTTATGGTCAATTGTAAATGCTTTTCAATTGCATCAGCAGCCCAAGTCCTCAGCAAGGGTTAAGCCTGCATACAGGCCAATATGACCCACCAGGTCGGAGCTTATCTCGGTTTCTGTAGCATGAAGCGACTAGGAGTATTTCTACTCCCCCCTGGATGGGATGCTAGTCCATCGCAGGGCTATACCCCCAGCATTAAATTCGCTGGTACCCATTTATACACCTGGGTGGAGAGAGGCACCATGAGAGTAATTAAAAGTGTCTTGCCCAAGAACACAACACAATGTCCCTGCCAGGGCTTGAACCCGGACCACTCGATCCGGAGTCGAGTGCACTAACCATGAGGCCACCGCGCTTCCCACACGTCCTCAGCATGCTGTTTGTAAATTACAAATTATTGTTTTCAGGTTTGGCCTAGAGCTAACTTGCACTAAAAAAATGTGCTTGAATTCAGGTTTTTGGTGTGCTTAAAAATCAATCTGGACATTTCATTTTTACCTATTGTAAGCAAAGTTGTAGTATGAATAGAATAAAATCAGCATCTCCTCATGAATTTAGAACGCAAAAATAATACAACTCCAAAACTCTGGTTTTGGGCCCAGCTAAACCTATCAATTATTTAACATTATTGAAGTCAAAATATTTCTTACTTCAAATTTCAGCAAAAGAAATTACGATACTCTTCAATTCCAAAAAGACATAAGAATTATTAGGAAGGCACAGTGGCCTAATGGTTGGTGTGCTGGACTTCGGCAGTGAGCAGTCCAGGTTCAAGCCCTGGACTTCAAGCCTGCATGGCCCTTCAGGGCATTGACACTCAACTCTCGCATGCCTCTCTCCACCAAGGTGTATAAATGGGTACTGGCGAATTTACTGCTAGGGGTAACTCACAATGGACTATAGCTACCATATCCCATCCAGAGGGAGTAGGAATACTCCTAGTCACTTCATACAACAGAAACAGGGATAAGCTTTAATTTGGCCTGATGGGCCACTTGGATCGTATTCAGACTTTACCTCTAATATTAGTGTAACCATCGATAGTAAATACTGTTCTGAAGATGAAACACTTGGCTAAACAAAACTGTTTGTACCTTAAATCACTCCGTAAGACTCTTTGTTTACAACTCCCTCCATTTCCGTTGAACTTTTCCGTGTATAGGACGAGTAAAGACCATTGACAATAAGATCCTTAGATTACAACAAATTTAAAGCTGTGAAATTTGCATAGATCCGCCGAGGTACAATCTTGTCTCGAACAGTGAAACAGATTCAAGCTTCAAAAAACATGTGACACTTATCCGAGTGGAAAACTGGTAACTATAGCACAAAATACCGCTGTACAAAATCTAATGCGAGTCAGCATTAACAATTAGGATGTAATAACATGAAAAAAGTTAATTCATTAGTAATAATTAAAAACTTACTTTGAAGGAGGTCCTGTAGTTGGCTGCACACATCCACAGACACAAAACAAAGTTTTGGCTGTTGTCGGTATTGATTTGATCTGCTTCCCTTGTAACGAAGACTGCAAAATAATAGCAGTGTTTAATATATAGTTTAAATTGTTATTACAGTAATAATTTTTTTTGGTTGCGAAAGTAACTGATAGACCTAAGTCTAATATTTTCTTGGCAATAAAAAATCTGTTGTTGAAAATTATTACTTACCCTGTGCAGTTAACTGTCTGGCAACTGTATACATCCTTATCATCAGGAAAGAGTCCATAACAATTTTCACAGTAGTCATGCACCTTTAAGTTGCAGCTGCCACACATTTCCTGTATTTTATTATAGCTCAAGTCCTGAAGAATTTTGTTCTCTGGTGAAAGATGTTTCATTAACTCAACAAAACTTGAAGCTGCTTCATTGCTTAGCAAGTATCTTGTGGCAAATGAAATAATGGCCATTGATGCCAACTCTTTGGATGTGAAATTTGGCCTAGAAGCAGTGGGTGGATCTTCACTTTTTTCAATCTCTTCGTCACTGGTGCAAGAGTTCGAGTCATTGTCAGAAAGATCACTTTCACTAAATTCACTTCCAGTGATATATGTGCCTGAAGCTTCTAAGGAATCTGAAGAATCTGACATGTATACAGGATACATGTAGTATAAGAGGCATCATTATCATCCTCTAATAGAAATGGCTGGTGCTGCACAGGCAGGCAAAAATCATTTACGGAATCTTCTTTTTCCAAGCCACAGACGGATTCTGTTGTATCTCTACATGCAGGTGGTAGTGTATTATCTTGGTTGAAGTGTGTTTGGTCCTGGCTAATTTCAGTTACAGGTACCAGCATTTCAGCATCATATGGATCTGTGCAGTTTACAGTTTTTTTTCCAGTGGTGCAAAGTCCTTTTTGGTACAGGTAGAATGGGGTCATCCACATACCTCTTATATTTTCTCACAATGGGCCCTACAAAAGTACAAGAATTGGTAAAAACATACTTATTGCTTGTCCACTTAGACATCGGGCTATATTTTGGTTTAATAAGAGGTTGGTTTGATTGTAAGAATATATCGAGGCCGGGCCAGCCGGCTATGAGTAATGTTTACTTCATGGAAGCTATAATTGGATTTGAAAACTTGGACCCATGATTTACTTTTTAGGGCTATCAGTACGTTTACACGGCGTTTACATTTCCTGGTGTGCATTTATCGAAGTCACTCACGTCACGGCGCGAGCAAACATTTGCTAACACAATTACATTATATTGTCACTAAATTGATAGAAAAAATTTGAAATAAAGTTAAGCTTACTTCAAGTTAAGATGTGATTTCCCCCAAATCGTGAAAGTTTTGAGAGAACTGGAGAAAAAGTCTGTGGGAAACACTAAGCTGCGGCTCGTGTTCCCACAGCATCCTTGTTCTCCCAAACTCCACTCGTGTTTCGGTATTTAAACAAATAGATTCCATGTTGCCGTGCGTCTGTTCAGTAATAGGGAGCTTACGCAATAGGACGGCTGAAGACTCAGGACGGCAGAATGACGCATAAAAACGTCGCGCAAGACCGGGAATGCACAGTCTCGCGCCACATTTTTTCGTCAATCTGCCGTCCGAGTCTTACAGCTGTCCTGTTGCGTAAGCTCCCTATTAGATCACAGATGACGTCAAAATGTGGTAAGAACAAAAAAGTGGCACACGAGGCGTAGCCGAGTGTGTCACTGATGTTCTTACCACATTTGGCGTCTTCTGTGATCTATTACTGAATCAGACGCACGGCAACATGGAATCTATTTGTTTTATATAATAACGAAAAGCCTTTTTTATTTCAAAATATTTCAACGTAACGCGAAAGCCGGCCTTTCAGTGCCCCGCCCGGCTTTTGCCCACTTTCGCGAACACAAAAAAAAGCCATTTGACGTGATCTATGATCTATACAAAATGAAGCAATTTCATTGGTTACTATGCGTAGCAAAGAATTGTGATTGGTCGAGAAAAATCACGCCACTGTCAAACCTGACTCGAGCGTCGCTTCTCGTGGAATGAAAACTTACAGCGAAAGCAGAATGGAACTGCGAAATCTACAAATCTTGAAGAAAATGCTGGAAAAATCAAGTCAGTTTTTGTCATCGGAGCAGCCCTGTGAGCCGAAAAGCTTGGACGTTGCCTTGAAAATTACAGGAGTTGAAAAATACCCTCGGAAAACTTGTGGTTGCGGTCAACCTAGAGGCCATTTGATTCGAGTTTTGAATGAAAGGAGCGTAAATGACGGAGGAGATTTCTGTCTTCTGTGGTTGGTGATTCTCAAATCAGCTTGATATAGTTTCGTAAACACATTTTAGCTGCAGTACTGTTAACCGTGAGCTGTGGTTAGCTATACTTTGCTCGCTGCTTTGCATGAAACGGACAGGACCATTCGCATCGGAAAGCAAGGTTATGTAAACTTATTTATTTTACCGATTTTAAGAAGTGATGTTTTGATGTTTCATTCCTGACATCAATCAGTGTGTCAACATTTGTTTTGACATTGGGAAGAGTTAAATTTTGTAAATAAATTAATCTCAGAAACAGAAACATTTTGTTTACTGGGTTTGTTAAACTCGAGATAAAGCAATGGTTTTCGGCTTCAGACCAAGTTTGTGCGTGGGTTAGTCTCGCTCGACTGCCGACTGAGACTGCTCGAAAATATTTCTGTATCATTTTCTAAAAGAAACGGCTTTATCTTTCGTTTTCTGGCGTTCTCGAACCTGTTGAATGGCTCGGCAAGACTTTTTTGTATCTTATCTTTTGCCCAGTCACGTAAAATATTATCCTTATTCTCAAAACTTTCCGCCATTTTAAAACGGCAGAGGGAAAAACTTTGTAATGATGACGTCAATCGTGCATCTGTCCTCTAATAGATCATAGGCGAGAACCAATCAAAATGCGAGAACAACTTAGGTTATTATATAATTAACAATTAGATTATGAGCTCGAGATTTCTATGAGGTGATAGTTGATGAGGCCGAAGGCCGAATCAACTATCACCTCATAGAAATCGAGAGCGAATAATCTAATTGTTTTAGTAGAATTTCTTACTAAAGTTTAATTCAAATAACTGTTTCCAATTATTTCTCGACGTATTATTAAACTTTGGACCTTAAAAAGATCGCCCGGATTGAGTTGGCAATTAAAATTGAAGCCGTGCACGCGCACGCATCATTTTTTCAATAATTTCAACTTTTTTAATTCAAGAAACCGTAAATGTCCTTTGTTTAGTCTTCCAGAATTTTAATTATCCATTTTCATCAAAATTTTCCTCCAAAACTTGGCAAAACGAAAAAAACGTCGCCATTTCGTAGACGAGTTCCAGCCACTGCACACTAATGGCTGATAGTGTGCAATGGCTCAGCCAATCAGATTACAGCATTTGCATTAGTGTACTAGTAGAATTCTACTAAAACTCGATAGAAACACAGGTACATGTTTGTCTATTTCTTAAGGTAATTCCCCTGAAATAAAACTGACAATAGATTTTCGTTCAAACTTTGCCCACTGAATATTTATCATATGAGAACTTCAATTTTGAAATAAAAAAGGGGGGTGCCCATACTCATTAAGGAGCACTGGGGCATTGAAAATGACCCATTTTGGCATTATTTAGTGCTTTTTACAAGAACGCATTCCCAGTAATTATTGTAAATTTTTGTGACCGAGACTCATGAGAACACGAATTAAACTGGAGTCAATGCATTGTATCGGACACAAGTAAACCTTTTAAGTTTGATTTAGACAGAAAACTGAATTCTTGATTACACTTCAACCAAATTTCTTGACATGGTTACCATACGGCAAAATAGAAAAGACCACAGTTTACCTGCTATTTTCGTTATTTATTCAATTTTCAGCAATAGGAATCAGATAAGTCTTTCCTCAAGCAAAGTTTATGATAAGTTGATTACAATGACTGAAAAAAAAGTTGGGGTGCCCGTGCTCGTTGGTGAGCTATAACCATTTTCCAACTGACAGCGCTCAATATCAAGGCAAATCCGCTATGTTTTCAATATGCGCGTGCACGCGGGCGCGCTAAATAACGCCATAAATTATGCGACAGAAAGGAAATCGCGCAGTGCAATTGTGAGGAACAACTTTAATGGTGTCTGGCGTTGCCGTTCTGGGCGTTAAAATTGGCGCCCCGCAGTATAAGTAATAAATTACGCAAATTACATAATACGAACTGTGGAAGCATGAAGTTCTGTATTCGTTAAAGTAATATCCCCCCCCGAACCCGATTTATCGTCTGCAGTTTTTTGAAGGGACGTGGAAAATGTGCCAATCGTGGCGGATTTCAGAACAACAAAATTGCCATGAAAAAAAAACCGTAGATGGGGGATTTCTCTTTAATCTAGTATTTCGTGCCGTACAATAGATTTTAGGCGGGAAAGGTAAAGCTTAACACGCAGGAAAGCTGTTAGTGACGTCACTATTTGATTTTAGTCTTCTCGACTATTGCAGACTCTAAAAAGGAAGCCTGATAAATTCAGCAAAGATTGGCTTTAAGAAGGAGGAACCTCAGATCAAGCGAGCAGGAAGATGTAAAACTTGCAAGTGGGAGATCTTGAATCCGCGATACGCAAAAAGATGGTCGCCACGCATTGCATTCTGGGTAGATCGACATTGGCCCAAAATTTACTGTATTTGTATGGGAGATTGACGGCAAATAATTTCCTTATAAAATAAATTCTGAACAGTTTATGAACAGCAGAGTTAAGTTACTAGACAAAAGATTGTATTGACCAAATTTGAGGGATGCAGCTGTCATACAAAACGTTCAGTTGCGTT
>JAHPZR010002937.1:2500-22500 GCA_019787425.1 Platygyra sinensis | reverse complement strand
TCTATAAATACTCGAAGTAGCACATCGACAAATCGAACAACATCGCGTCTGTCACGCGAGCTTTTAATGCAAATTTACTCTCGTGACAAAGTGTCGACAGGGTGTTGACAACTATCAATTAGAGATAATTAATGGAAAGAAACGTTTTTCGTTAATAACTTTGCTTAGAATCAATCTTTTTTCATAGAATTTTCTTTAAATGAAAGATTGCAATAATATCTATCTGAAAAAGCGAAAAACAATTTTTTTGAAAAATGATCAAATTTGGGGTACACTGATACCTTAAAATTTTTTTACTGGTGTTTCCATCCAGTTAGACTGCGAGCAGTCTCTTTATTTTCCTAGCGTATTCCTTGAGCCATCGAGTAGCAAGCGGCGAGCGGCGAAGGCGCGAGCCGCGAAAAGCGCGGGCGCGAAGGAAAAGGAAAGAGAAAGAGACTGCGGTGGTATTTTGATCTTTTCGATTTGCCGCCTTTGACAGCTGTTTGATTGATGGTTCTGCTCAGTTTGCAATCTGAGACTATTTCGCGGCAAAGTTATTGTTACCAGTGTAAAATAGGGTTGACTAGCCTACACGACTTCTACGGTTCATGACATTTGTACATTTGCCGATCTCTGTTAGGTCACTCGACATTTTGGTCGCTTCATTCGTGTTTAGGAAGAGCAATTCACGTTCATGTTGTGCTATAAGGAGGAATTATAAGTAGAGTAAAGCAGTTACATCGTGCCATGGCAAATTTTTTGAGGTCATAGGTCTGCTTGATTTCCGCTGTTATCTGCATATCTGTAATTTACCATGTGTTAGTGCATTGTTTTGGCTCATTTCGATTCATTTCTATTGCAATATATGTTTTTAGGTCTCCAAGTATTTGCTTTTGAGGGACAAAATATGACGTTAACTGCGAACGTGCTGCTTACTTGCATTCTATATTGTGACGCCGGGCTCGGCTGTGATTAGAACTGTTTGTACAGTCGGTAGATTCATTCTTATCGATCACGGGTATCATATTTGCCCTTGTACGTTTTTCTTCGGAGAAGCTTTACTTTACTTCGCATGCCTAGAGAAATTCAGTCTTATGTTTCTTGAAGCTATCTGATGGAACTTATGTTTCTGAAGCTAATGTATAGGTTTATTTCTCCTTTGACCGTTCTTGTACCACAGGATTCAAATGTAGCCCTTTACACGCAAGCCTGTTGACTGTGCGTGTTGTAAATGCCATCGTTCGACAATTACTGCTGGCGAATCTCCATCGATGATTTCTTTACCAAAGTCAAAGTTTTGGTAAATAAGACTTTTACCAAAACCAGTTGGTAGCACGGCAAAAACGTCCTTTCCATTTCAAAGGAATATTATTGCTTCTTTTCGTTCGGGTTTGAGAATTATCCCGCTTAGCTTTTCCTTGCAAACCCGCGATAGAACTACCTTGTAATCCACCAGTTTCAACTGAAACGTCTTCCCGCGAGAGCTTTGACACTAAATACACACAAGCGAATTTGATGGATTTGTTAACAGATTGACAGGTAGTTATCCAATCGGTATTTTCCGTTTCTCAGGAACGGGAATTTGAACAACAAAGAAACCTCCGTAGTCGGTTTTTTCCTGCCTCTCCCCATTTCCTCCTCGTTTCTTTCCCCAATTTGCATAATATTAACTGAGGTCCGCGCGCAGAGGATTTCAGGAACAAAAACTGACTACTCGTAGTCTACCATCCAGTTAATTATCTAATGCACTTATCAGCAGCCATCCCGGGGGGTTGACCCCGGGCACATACATGAATACCACAGAAGCTGAATACATGTAACTAACGGCCAAAAGAGTAACTTTATTTGTGATAACGTACTGACAAAAGCCATTTTGTTTTTCTTCGGCTGCTCAGAGGTGAATAGTACTTGGCTAATCACCTCCTAGTTAGCCCATCAGCGCGAACGAAAAGTGTGTGGTATATACTAAAAACAACATATTTCTCAAAAGTGAAATGCAATCATTCAATCTTTTTTTCTTACAACGTTACCTCCAGCCTTATTTCAATATTTCCAGTGCAAACGTTTTTTTTTCTTTTCTTTTCTTTTTTTTTAATGTGATTGACCTGACAGGCGCCAAAAAGCGGAAGGTGGTGGTAGCAAAAACTGGTGGAACAAAGCAAAACTAGACACGGAAGGAAAAGACAGCAAAAAAGAAGAAGGAAGTACCTTCCGAGGTAAAGTCATTAAATTCATTTACAAGTGTGGGTTTAGGGCACTTAGTTAAAACTTGCTCTTTGAGTCAATCGTGTAAAGATACAGAAAGGTACAACCATTTCTGTTTCAAGCCAGTATGAAAATATGAATAGTATCAGGCAAATTTTCAATAGCATTGGCTTTGGGTGTACATCCTAAAACAGTACAATAACTTTTCTTTATGCCAACATGTATGACTGGTGCATTTTACAATTATTCCACGAGTGTGCATTGGATATGAGATGATAGATAGCCAATGTGGCGCGTAGCGCTGAGTTGGCTATAATGATCTCATATCCAACAAGCGCAAGTGGAATAATTATTTTAATTAAAAACGCCCAAAAATTTAGAAAACAAGACTAAAATAAAATTTAATATGCCCAAAAAAATTAAAAAATTGGTGGAACATGGTATCATGGCTCATAGCCTATGATGGCTAAGCCAATGAAACCTGTCCAATAGCATTATCCAATGAGCCAGTTTTTAATAAGATAATTATTTATGTCTAAAAAGTATACTTAGTAAAAAAATCTTTACTAGCCTGGGTGGTCCATTCAGCAGTGTGGCTGACATCCAGAGGGGCCCTGGACAAACAACTAATAATAATTTAAAAAAGAATACTATCCTCTTACTAACCAAGCACAAGGGCTTACATGTAAATAATACTGGGGAATATTGGCCCAAGGTCGTGGCAAAAATGACCGAGAGCCAATATTCCCCAGTGCGGCTTGAGCAAGCTAGGTTATTAGTAGTTTATTAAATGGCACTCGGGTCATGCTCGTTTTAAAATTGCTGGCTTTCGAAAACAACAAGTACAAATCTTATGACCGTTTCCATGGAAATGGTCCATATGGCAAAACCAGACCGAGAAAGAACCAATCAGAACGCTCGGATTGACCACAAGACTGGCTTGCCACATAAGAAAAGATATTATGATGAATATTTAACATGCAAAATGAAATTAAATTAAGTTAGGCTTAATTAGAACTCTTATAGATAGAGGGTATAAGATTAATAGTACTTGGCTAGGATTCCATCAGGAAACAACTAAGATAAGGGATTTTTTACTCAAAAATTATTATCCGGCACACATTATCGACAGGACTATTAATTCCACTATCAATAAGTTTTTTCAGTTTAACAGGCAAAATGGCAACAACAGCCCAGAGTGCTCCTATATATGTTAAATTACCTTACGTGGGTAAATGTTCTGCTATTGCACAAAAGCGGATTCGCAGAACCATTCAACGTTTTGTGACAACAGCTTTAATATTAAGCTAGTGTTTTCTTCGTTCAAAATCGGCTCCTTGTTTAGCGTGAAAGACCTTATCCCTAAAGAGCTCAAATCATGCGTTGTTTATAGATTCAGGTGTGCAGGCTGCGGTGCCTGCTATGTCGGCGAGACTTCCCGACACATTTGCACGCGCATAAACGAGCACTTAAATATGGATAAGGCCTCTCACATTTTCAAGCATTTACAGGATTCACCTGGGTGTCGGGCACTTTGTTCGAGCAAGTGCTTTGTTGGCATAGACCAAGCAACAACACGGACACAATTAGTAAATAAACTGTTTTTATGTGCACAATATATAAATGATGAACTGGTCCTATTATCAACCTTCCAGCAACTGGACCTACTTCCTGATAGTACGCTACATGATTTTGCATTAATATTAACCAGGGGCCATTTGAGATTTTCTACCCAGTCTGGCAAATTGCCCCACTAACCAATAAGCTCCCTTCTTTCTTTGTTCATAGCATGCCCTTGAAGAGATGGCAAAATGTTACTCGAAGCCAAGAGATGCCTTGAAAGCATTGCTAGCGAAACTCTTCACGGAGATAGAGCTTGCCTCCAGTTCTATTAAAGGGACAAACTGCAACCTTCAAAAGGGGAAGGAGAGAGGCGCCCTGAACCAACAAAGTGTTGCCATTATCTACTGTAAGTAATTAACACATTAGTCTTTAACCAGCGATAACTTATTAATAATCCAGAAGTGTAACTCTTTATTCATACTACATATGGATAAAGGAACTGCGACAGCTGCTGATTAAATAACATAAGATAATTAAGACATTTGAAAATACATTTTTTCTGAAAAAAAAAAATGTTTACTTTGTAATTCCAGGCATCATGAAAGAGCAATTCCAGGCACACCAAGATGCAGTTAACCTTATGATCAGAGGGCAGCAGAAGCAATTTAGGAAAAAACTGCTGTCATCAACTGCACCACAAAATTGTTAATCATTATTTATTACTTAGGATCAATTATTTTGTTTTCAAGTTAAATAATTTTTACAATCATGTATATTCCGATTTACAAACAGACATAATCAAAAATAGTAGGTCAAATTATCATTTTTTAATAAGGTATAAGCCTCTGTATTGTACATATGAAAATAAGAGATAATATTAAAAAGATTTTCAATTCTATTGCTACTCTCAGTTTGTTTTGAAGTTATTGTGACTAAATACCTGGGAAACTGCAGCAAGGCAATTGTCTGAGGAAATTTTGATTTGATTAATTGACCCTGTGACTAGGATCAATGTCATGCCTGCGCATCGAAATATTTGATTGAATTTCAACAAAGCGTTCCCGGGAATTCCTTGGAGTTCCTAAGAGATCTGGACAATTCTCAACAATTTTTGGAAGCTTCAAGAAATCTCCGGAATTTGCTAGAAGTCTTGTGAATTCTCGAGAATTCGTGACATTTCTGACATTTTTAGTGGCTAAATTTGGTTCTCGCGAATTCTCGGGAAATCTCGTGAATTTCAAAATAACCTCTACCTCTTGCAGACTGCCGATAAATCTTTGGAATTCCCGTGAATATATAGTGCAAATTAACGCGAAAGAATGCAAGGTTTTCCCAAGAATTCTCTGAATAAGATTTTCGGGATATCTCAGCTTTTCTAGGGAAATCTTGAGATTTTTCTGCACTTTTTTGTACGGGTAATAATTTGTCGCTAGCGGCAACTTTGTCAGCCCAATCCTTGTCGATGTCAAAACAATTTCCTGTTTTTCTTTTTACTGCTCTCCTTGGCACAAAAGGGCAGCTCGATCGCTTTCAGTTTTTTTTTTTTTCTGGTAGACATGGCAACACCGCGAAAATATTGTTGAGTGGTCTGGCCGTGACAAAATCGCATGTCGAAACAAGGATGGTATGTAAGATAATAATGATGTGTTGACAGATTGTTACAGTGACTTATCAACATTCCATTAATGGCAATTAGTGAAGAAAACACTATTTTGTCCATAACTTCCACTAGAAACAATATTTTTTCAAAATTTCTTTTTTAAAACAAAGATAAGAGTAAGGTCTATCTTGCTATAGTAAAATATTTTTTCCCGAAAATAGTCACATTTGGGGTGGGATGCTACATTAAAGGCCAGGGTTGTTTGTCCTTCTTTTCTTCTGTTGTTGACTGGTATCCTTTAAGCTGTTTGTTTTGAATGTTTTGTAGAGATGCAGTGCATATCACCATCATGTGATGTTGGTTCAAGAAGTGCTTGCCCAGAATTCCATTTCTATGCTGTTTGTGCAATTAGTACATAATAGGGATACATGGCAATGCCTTGTCATGTCTTCATTAGGTGGCTTTGCCATTATCTCTTTGTGCCAGCCTCTGTGTGAGGAACATTGCTCTTCAGGTTACCTTATGGAGAATTTTATTCACAATTTGGGATACTTGACTGTGTTGTTTGTTCTTTTAATGTGTGAATAAAACAATTAGGGAGGGGAAAATTTTTTGTTTATCTACTTGTAATACTTTTTTTTTTCAAGGATTTCTTTTTATCATTTGGTAAATATGATGTAGTTCTCACCACTTAAACTTTGCAACTAGAGATTCAGTCTGTTCTGTTTTGGTTTCAATTTTGTCAGTTAAAATAGACTTTAAAAGCCTTGGTCTTGATAAGATAGTCATACTCTTGCAGCTTATTGTTTCTGTGTGATTGAATTTTGTTTTCTTTAAAAATTCCCCTTTACTTGGGAACAGCTTGTATTCGTCAAGCCTGTATGTTAATATTTTAAAACAGTCAGTAATTAGCTTAATATCTAATTGCATATGTGTGATTTTTTTTTGTTTAATAATAATGCTTTGAATTTCTGTTTTAGTGGTAATGGATGAGGATCAGGGGTTGGATGACGGATTAAAACATACACAATCCAAAGAAAGTCCTCGTAGAGAAGAGACTAGGGATGGTAAGCATCGTCCCCTTACTACATATATATAAATTAAACAAAAACCAACAGCTACTCTGGTCCTGTTTTGCTTTTATCATGAGAAATCTGGACCAAAACATGGCAACAAAGTATCTCTCCACTCACAAAACAGCAGGAATATTTGAAAATCACCCTATAATGCATTGCAAGCTCAGTATTTAATAAATTTACAATTAAACAGGTATGTCACTGGATTGTGCCTCTGTTAACAGATTGCTGATTTCAGTTGCAAAATAGCTGCATGTACTTTTGAAAACAAATATTTTTTTGGAGTCTTAATGCTGCTGATGTTTCACAATTGCATATAGGTAAATGTTTCTAAATCCTCAGGCTTTTTTTGCCGATACTTTGGAAAACTTCACCTATTGTATTGAATGAAGCTCTCTACAGTCTGAACGGATATTTGTGACTTAAAAGGTTTAATAATTATTCAAGTAACTACCCAGCAGAAAGAAACATCATTGCAGTATTATTTTTGCATATTAGAGTTTTGTTTTTTGAACAAGACACATATCTGCATGAACTTGAGTTTCTTTTCTGGCATTTCTAGCTGTGAACGTCAGAATTTTAACATGATGAAATCTCAGTTGTCTTTTGTTGACTGTTTTACAGCTAGCTGTCCCAAAGTACTCTCTGTATCCTTACAAATGTCCTGACTTCCATCTCCGAAAGATTATGTCCCAGTTTTGCGCAAATAAAAATTTCTCCGGGAGTGGCGCCATTACGTACTCTTGCTTGTATACTAATTAGCTAACTTGACAATCATTGGCATGCGCAGAGATATTAAGAAGGGCACGCATGCGTTTAGGGCCCAGATGGCGATTTGTGACTGAAGGAAGAAAAAAATAACGAAGGGCATTTTTAACCTTGGGCTCTCCCTTTCGGAAGCCCTAGTAATTATCAAATGAACTGTTGTGACGCTGTCCAATATAAAGAGAACATTGGTGGCCTGCCTACCCCCCCCCCCCCCCCAATATTTTGGGTAAGAAAGCAAAGAAGCTGCCAATATAATGCAGTAATTTTTCCAAAAATCATTTGTGGCTACCTGCCTCAACGAAGCGTAGCCACTATTGTTATTGTATGTGTAAGTAAGTCCATCTGTAACCCTTTTCAATTCCCATTTGTGTAAACCTAATCTTCTGATAGTTTTCGCAATCAATCAGAGTATGTTGTGATAGTTTTCGTAGCCAATCAGAGTAAGTTCGTAAGCACCTAATCACTGGATAATGTTCGTTGCCAATCAGAGCATTGATAGTCAGACAAGCCTCTTATTGATCCGAAGCTTCTTTTCCATTTGCTTGTGCTTCAATGAGGACTTCGAGACATCAAGATTTCATAGTATTCCTGAGCTCGAAAATTTCCTCAACCACAAAGCAAAACTTATAATTGAAATTGCTTGACATTTCTGTAGAACTTTAAAGATCTACAGTTTTTGGAAGGGCTGAAGGATGGAGTTTTTCTGTGGAAATTCTAGAACAATTTCAGACTGCTGGGCATGTAGTATTTTAAGAACACTTTCCCGCTGCCTCTATGCTAGCAGAAATTGTTTGGAGTTTGTTTACTGGTCATGGTGATCCTAGTGAATTGTGCAGCCATATCTGCCAGTTATAATTTGCTCTGAAGAGCAAATAATCTTTTGCAAGAGAAACAAACAAATCATGATAAACTCCCTCACGAAAACAAGTCTAATAACAAGGCATCAAATCACATGCTGTTCACCCTATACCACGTATAGCGTGATGGTGTGATTAATGTACGGGGCTGTGTGGAAATCGTAACGGGAGGTTACCCGAGTATTTGTAAAGATACCTCTAAAAGGAACCGATTTTCGCAAACCTGCTGAGGCAGGTTTTGTTGACCACTATTCAAATTCTTTTCTTAGAAAGAAATCTCGCTGAATCTCCAATGTAAGACGTGATATCCTTAAAAGCACTCGTTATGGTTATCAGATAGAGCACTGACTGTTAGACTAATGCGATTTGCATTCCGGGATCAGTTCGCACAAGAAACATGGGAGCTCATTATTTATCGGAAGAAACGATGAAATGAAAGCAGAAGTGAAGGTTGAAAATTTGGAGTTCAGTGATTTCGCCGTAACCATACCACTTGTTTCGGCTGGAAAATCTAAGAGGGATTTATTATGGCCATTAATTTATAGCTCTATTGTTAGTCCTTGTTTGTAGACATACCCCTCATGAATTTAGCATTGAACATGGAATGAAACTTACGTCGGATACTGATATGGGTATTTCTTTTTTTCAGAGGGGGCAGCATACCCTAAAATATGATGATGTTCATGCAAAATTCAGTTTCTTGAAAATACAAGATTTAAGGAGGCTCGAAAGGGTTTTTCCTTGCTATATTGTTTGGGAAACGATGGAAGATTACAAAGAAGTATGTTTAATGGTGTGGGCATACTATATGTCTCCTTGCAACTCTATTGTTGGGCTAATCTTTAAGGGTAATTGTAACGTCATATCAGTTACCATGGCAACGCACACGGTCCACAAAAGCGTCCTCTAAATTTCAGTTTTTAAAAATATCTGAGAAACCAATTCGGTGACCTACAATTTTTATTTCTTTGTTGGAAAGTTCCCTCAATTCTTTAACTTTTCAGACAGTAAGGAAAAAAATTATCTAGTAGAATTAAATATATTTAAAGAAAACGCGTTTTATGGCTTACAGAAAATTCCACTAGATAATTTTCCCCGAAACTTTTATATTTGAAGTGCCATCGTGAATGGTGCGTGCATGCAAAAAATCAAGATAGGTCACCGAGCAAACTTTCGAGTTAAAAACAAAAGTTTTCCGCAGTTTTATTTCCGGTTCGCGCGATTTTACGCAGCATTAACTTCCGGTGTGCTGATTTTAATACTGATTCAGCTGACGCGAATTGCTGACGCCGTTCAACTTTTTCTTTTTTTTAATGGTGATACGCTGGTCCTTTCCCAATAGGCATTTGTAAAATTTAAAGTCAGAATGATATTTGATTTAAAATTGAAAAACCATTTGAAATCAATCTGGCTTTTAAAAAATAATTCAAAATAGAAAATCGAAGATAAAATAAAATGAAAACACGAACAGAGTTGATTATTTCATTACAAAATGAAGTCGATCTCTGTTTTGAGGCTAAAAAGACGCGTGATAATGATGGGCCACCAAAGGTGGCTACAGGTACAGGACTGTGACTGGGTTCTCATACCAAAGATGAAATGTACTCGCACTCTTTTTTCCCTTAAATCTAGATCCACCAAAACTATTTACAGACAACACAGTGATTTGTTCAGCTTTTGAGCTTGGGCTAACTTGAATAAGCTGTTGAAAATGTAGAACAATCAAAAAATATTAGACTCACCTAACTACTTAATTACTAGTAATAGTTCTCACTAAATCTGCCCCCGCTTCTGTTTTATCCGTCAAGGGTATAAAATTCTTATAAAAATTCGACTGCGTATAAGAAAACTATTATTTATCGTATGAACTGAAATTTTATATTTTTTTTGTAAACTATATCACTCATACTGTTCAAGTAACTCAGACATCTTATCTTCAATATGATCTAGAGAATCAACAACACATTCTGTTTAACTCATTGTATCACATGATATTCTTTACAAAATACTCTCACGAAGTACATTCTGGAAAAAAAAAAATTATCAAACCACTCTGTGGTTCTAGTTTGATACTGAAACAAACCATTTGTCTTGATATACGAGGACTCTACGAGCAAAAGTATCTCGAAAGCAGAACAGAAGTCGAGATTTTTTCCGAGATGTAGACAGAAGTATCGTATTACTGTCGCCATATATGCAAATTAGAGTCAAGCATTTTGTCCTCAACGAAACTGCAAAACATTTACATTGACATTTGGATCCCTGCCAGTCAACCCAGCCGTCATATGGGCTCTACGCCACGTAAGATTACTCAGTAAAATAAGCGATCCAAATAAACGTGATCTTTATACGTGTGGTGTTTGGGTCGAGTCTGTCGACCCCGTTGCTGATTTCTGTCCGACAATTTAACTTCTGTACCAAACAGTTCAATCTGGTACTGCTGAATAGCCTTTGAATTCAAGATATGAAGAAATCACTGTGATGACAGATACCCGCCCTAAAATATATTTTATCAATCCTCGTGCAGCAAGTTCGTGGTAGCTAGCTCGTGGTTGCAAGAATTACCCATGTAGCATTGCCTGCCTCTGTGCCAAAACCCTGCGGGGACAATCAAGTGCTACTGCCAAGTGCTACTGAAGTTTTAAGCCCACATTTCAAAAAGACACCTGTTTATTTTGACTAAGATTTTCCTGATCAATGGTTCACCATTACTAATTTTAAAATCTTG
Source organism: Platygyra sinensis (assembly GCA_019787425.1). Lineage (NCBI taxonomy): Eukaryota > Metazoa > Cnidaria > Anthozoa > Scleractinia > Merulinidae > Platygyra > Platygyra sinensis. The sequence continues at coordinate 11,721 of JAHPZR010002937.1, read as the reverse complement.
AGCTAGATCGAGGATAAGTTGTTGTCAAAGACTCGCTAGTTAAAAAAAAATGCAATGTGTGTCCACGCCTCTAAATTAATATGCAGCAGGAATCTCGAACATTCAGCTTTTAAACTTGTGCTTTGCATGTACAATAAGCAGTGTTAACACACTGCAATTTTAAGCTAGCGAGTCTTTGACGTCAACTTATCCTTAGTCCAACCCTCTGAATTCCAATTGGTCAATTCTGAACGTGAACAATGGCGGCCTGTGAAATCGTTAATATACTTACACTCAAAGAACACAGCCTTTGGAACAAATTCTAAGCATAATATTTTACCAGGGAGGTGTAAAACAAACAGCCTTTAAAACTCTGAGACAAAAAGAGAAGTGATTTTTTTTTTAATCATAGAAGCACTTTAAAAAATCTTCAAACTAAATACTGATTATTCTGCATTACTGTCACTAAGCTCATCCTCTATAAACTTTCTGTAGAGGTCATAATTGTCTTGTTCTTCTTGATTCTTTTGTCCTTCTTCTTCATCGTCATCATCTTTCTCTAACTCCACTTCCTCCTCATCTATCATATCATCTAATGCCTCCAGGTGTGGTTTGGCCAGGCTATTAAAAATATTGCAAGGGATTAACTTCATTAATAGACATCACAATATTGTGGGAAACTGACACTTTCTATGAAAGGACTTGTTTCTTGTCAACTTACAGGGACTGTTTAGGCTGCTGCTCTAGGCTGACAGCACCAAACCTCCAAATAAAACTGAAATATTTTTTACAGAGCTTGCATTCACACCTTAGAGTAATAACCAATTTTTCTCAGAGTGAAAACAAGTTGTTTTCCCTCGACATCTACACAGAAGAGTTCCTTATGTGGGTGCGTAGTGGTGTATAGAGTTGTGTTTGACAAACCCCTTTTACTTTTTTTGTTTCCACATTAGCAATATGAAGGGACTGCTTTTTAACTGTTTAATATAGCTAAGTTAAGCTAATTTGGCCAACAATTCTTTCCTAATTAAACGTATGTTGCATGAAAACTGTGACCTGCATGGTCCTAGATGGAATTCAAAAGTGACTTACATGTATGTGCTTAGGCTTTTCATTCTTTTTTTTGCCTATTCTTTTTTTTCTTTTCTTATCTTTTTGCTGCAGTATTAAATGCATGTCATATCAAAATAAAATAAAAATCATTCAATAGTTCAATAATATAAAGTACAGAATTTGAGAAAAAAAGAAGATAAATATGCAAAGACTCTCTTCAAGATTCAGGTCACAGTAATTTTTCTTAAGCAAAATATTCAGAGAAATCTTTTAACCAAATTTAATGAGATTTGTATGGAGACGCCGTGCAGACTGTAGTGCCTATCCAGATAAGCATCAACATGGCGGCCAGAAACCGCGTTTTGCTACAAAAGCTTAAATGTATCTCTTGAGGAACTCAAAAACATTAAAACAGCACTTTTTTAAATGCAACTTCCCTGAAATAAGTCACTCTTTTAAGCTCTTTCAGTCATCATGTAAATGCCACGTCATGCAAAAGCTTGGAAATTCAAAACCAAGAACCCATTCCGAGCAAAAATTTGTGTGATATTAGTTTTCAGCTGCTCTTATGTACATCACAAAAGTAAAATTTTAAGAGGATCAATACTTTTGTACAAGTAGTTTGAACTTTAATTAGAGCAACTTGATAGTTTATGCAAATTGTGTGCAATGTGATTTGACGCCTTGTTATTAGACTGTTGTTTTCGTGAGGGAGTTTATCATGATTTGTTTTATTTCTCTTGAAAGAGATTTTTCGCTCTTCAGTGAAGTAATAACTGGCAGATATGGCTGCACAATTCACTCGGATCACCATGATCAGTAAACAAACTCCAAACAATTTCTGCTAGCATTTAGGCAGCCGGAAAGTGTTCTTAAAACACTACATGCCCGGCAGTCTGAAATTCTTCTACAATTTCCACAGAAAAACTCCATCCTGAAGCCCTTCCAAAAACTGTAGATCTTTAAAGTTCTACAGAAATGTCGAGCAATAATTTCAATTATAAGTTTTGCTTTGTAGTTGAGGAAATTTTCGAGCTTGGGAATACTATGAAATCTTGATGTCTCGAAGTCCGCATTGAAGCACAAGCAAATGGAAAAGAAGCTTGGATCAATAAGAGGCTTGTCCGACTATTGATGCTCTGATTGCCAACGAATATTATCCAGCGATTAGACCTGTGCTTACGAACGCACTCTGATTGGCTATACGAAAACTATCACAACATACTCTGATTGATTGCGAAAATTATCAGAAGATTAGGTTTACACAAATGGGAATTGAAAAAAGTTACAGATGGACCTACTTACACAGGCAATGACATTAGTGGCTACGCTTCTTCGAGGCAGGTAGCCACAAATGATTTTGAGGCAAAATTACCGCATTGTATTGGCAGCTTCTTTGCTTTCTTACCCAAAATATGGGGGGCTTGGCAGGCCACCAATGTTCTCTTTATATTGGACAGCGTCACAACAGTTCATTTGATAATTACTAGGGCTTCCGAAAGGGAGAGCCCAAGGTTAAAAATGCCCTTTGTTATTTTTTCTTCCTTCAGTCACAAATCGCCATCTGTGCCCTAAACGCATGTGTGCCATCTTTTAAGAAGGCACACATGCGTGGCATGTGTGGCATGCGCAGAGATATTAAAACATCTCTGCGCATGCCAATGATTGTCAAGTTAGCTAATTAGTATGCAAGCAAGAGTACTGTAATGGCACCACTCGCAGAGAAATTTTTATTGCTCAAAACTGGGGCAAAGGACATTTGTAAGGATACAGAGAGTACTTTGGGACGGCTAGCTGTAAAACAGTCAACAAAAGACAACTGAGATTTCACAGCTGGAAATGCCAGAAAAGAAGCCCAAGTTCATACAGATACATGTACGTGTCTTGTTAAAAAAACAAAACTCTAGTATGCAAAAATAATACTGCAATGATGTTTCTTTCTGCTGGCTAGTTACTTGAATAATTATTAAACCTTTTAAGACACAAATATCCTTTCAGAATGTATAGAGAAATTCATTTGATACAATAGGTGAAGTTTTCCAAAGTATCGGCAAAAAAAGCCTGAGAATTTAGAAACATTTACCTATATGCAATTGTAAAACGTCAGCAGCATTAAGACTCAAAAAAAATATTTGTTTTCAAAAGTACATGCAGCTATATATTTTGCGACTGAAATCAGCAATCTATTAACAGAGGCTCAATCCAGTGGCATACATGGTTTACTTGTAAATTTATTAAATACTGAGCTTGCAATGCATTATAGGGTGATTTGCAAATATTCCTGCTGTTTTGTGAATGGAGAGATACTTTGTTGCCATGTTTTGGTCCAGATTTCTCATGATAAAAGCAAAACAGGACCAGCGTAGCTGTTGGTTTTTGTTTAATTTACATGTATATATGTAGTAAGGGGTGATGCTTACCATCCCTAGTATCTTCTCTACAATGACTTTCTTTGGATTGTGTATGTTTTAATCTCTCATCCAACCCCTGATACTCATCCATTACCACTGAAAAAGAAATTCAAAGCATTATTATTAAACAAAAAAATCACACTTATGCAATTATATATTAAGCTAATTACTGACTGTTTTAAAATAACATACAGGCTTGACGAATAAAAGCTGTTCCCAAGTAAAGGGGAATTAAAAAAAAACAAAATTCAATCACACAGAAACAATTAACTGCAAGGGTATGACTATCTCATCAAGACCTAGACTTTTAAAGTCTATTTTAACTGACAAATTGAAACCAAAACATACCAGACTGAATCTCTAGTTGCAAAGTTTACGTGGTGAGAACTACATCATATTTACCAAGTGATAAAAGAAATCCTTGAAAAAAAAAAATTATTACAAGTAGATAAACAAAAAGTTTTCCCCTCCCTAATTGTTTAATTCACACATTAAAAGAACAAACAACACAGTCAAGTATCTCAAATTGTGAATAAAATTCTCCAGAAGGTAACAAGAATGGCAATGTTCCTCACACAGGGGCTGGCACAAAGAGATAATGGCAAAGCCACCTAATGAACACATGACAAGGCATTGTCATGTATCCCTATTATGTATTAATTGCACAAACAGCATAGAAATGGAAATCTGGGCAAGGACTTCTTGAACCAACATCACATGATGATGATATGCACTGCATCTCTACAAAACATTCATAACAAACAGCTTAAAGGATACCAGTCAACAACAGAAGACAAGAAGGACAAACAACCCTGGCCTTTAAGCCTTGATCAAATGGACCTGCAAGTAGTTGCAGGTGGACGCAAGCTAGACTTGCATAGAGACTTGCGTTGGATGGCCAAATGCACTCGCAAGTTTGCTCACAAGTACATGCAAGTCCCAAAAAAACCATTACAAAGCAGACATATCCTGAATTTCATTGGCTAATAATAGGTGAATGGACATCACTCAACTGGTGTTGACTTGGATTGGGTGGCAAAACGGTGAAAAACTTGCTTTGACTTGCATGCAGACTTGATCTTCACCAAAGTGAACGCAAGTCATCACAAGTCAACAAAAGTGCATGCAAGCCCTCGCTAAACAGAGTCGCAAGTAGACCCAAGTTTTCAACTTGCATCTACTTACAACTCCCTTTGACCAGGGCTGATTCTGTTCCGTAAGTTATTTATTGCATAACTTTGTTATGCTCAAAACTTCATGCCTATCAAAGTTCATCCTAAAATATTACTTAGACTACTTAATACCTTCCAGCCATTGCAAAATGTAATCAGGCCATCTGATACGGTGCGGAAAAAAATGGAAAATTATGCGGAAAATACGCCAGATTATGCGGAAATTTCTAAAGTTAATAAAGTTGCTCCCTTGGCTTTTTTAAACGTATAAAATGCACGTTAACGCCTTACCGAGAATTTAACTCCTTAAACGATTTTTTGTCAGTAATAAATTGTAACCACCCGAAACTGTTTTATTTTAACCACCACATAATTTACTGTGACCTAAGAGAGTCATTAATCTATTTTTTGTCTTAATAAATTGTAGCCACCCAAAATCAACTAGAAAATCGGCCATTTCATGTTTCATTTCTTCTTCAGATTTTATAATGTTTGTGACATGTTCACAGGTGTGAACCTAGTGTTCACAGGTAAAGCACGTGATCAGGGCACCCTGGAGGGCAACCCCACCATGCTGTGTCTTCCCACGTACAAAAATGGTAAAATTATTGCCATTTAAAGGCAAAAATTTGTAGCCTTCATCCTAAAATAGCAAATCAAGAAGAAAGCAGGATGTTACATGATTATCATAATACATAGTGCAATGGAAAATAATTACAGAAAATCATTGACCGGGAGTGCATGACTGTGGAAATGTTAAGTAATTAAGTACATGATGAATAATCACATTTGAAGCAATTGACAGGAAATAATGTATTCTGGGCTGGTTTCTCAAAGAATATATCAATAAAACTTATATGTAAGCATGATCATACAAAAATAATATACTAGTCTATTTTGAAAAAGGGTCACAAGATATTTGATTTAGAAAATTATGTCACACAATTCGGCTGCATTTACTGCCAACCAATTGATATGCAGTGTAACTTATCTATTGTAAATATATACAGTAGTTATTGCATTTGTCTTACTTGGTAAGTGTGATCATGGGAATTTGTGCCTCAAGCAAGTGACGTTTAAGCGTTATTTTAAATGAATGATTATGTTTAATCAGTATTTTTAACCTTTGCTCTGCCTTCGGTTTATTTTATTTTTTTTTTAAACCGTGCAGCCGTAGGCTGGGCGGTTTCTTGCTCTGCCTTCGGTTTATTTATTTTTTATTTTTTTAGTTTTGTCGGTGACTATATCCAAACCTCCGCGGATGAAGTCATTATCAGCCAATTACAGGCCATTTCTCAGTTCTTTTCGTCATATCCCCCCTCAGGAGGGTTTTGTCAAGTTAGCGAATTTACTGTTTAGACAGAAAAATGGCCGCCGACGGGAAAAATGTTTATTTGGTCAAACTTGGGCCAAAATCCTTCGGCGATGGGCGTCAGGACATTTGCAAGGATAAAGCATCTAATTTGGGACCAGCTGCTGGCTACTAAGGCTGAAATTATCCAGAGTTAAGCTGAAGAAGAAGATTTTGTAATCTGGAGTTTTTGTTTCTGTTCACTTTCGAAGGGAATATTCAATGCGCTAAAAAGGTATTACGTCTGGCCATGGAATACGCAGACGGTGATAAATGTAAGAACGTGTTTACTTCGCCAGAAGCAATGGTGGAATTTTCTGGGGGAAAAAAGTTAAGCCTTAGCACTTGTCAAAAACCCTTTTAACATATGTAACTTTATATTCGTTTGAAAGGTCAAGGTATTTTTTCCTTAGACATAAACAAAATTCTCCGATTAGAAGTAATGCCAGGCCCGCGCCATGCAAAGAATGTAATCATATACGCCTAAGGCAGCCAGAGTCATGTTTCGCGCGATGAAATTCAGTCGTGATGTAACCGTAGATGACGGCGGTAACTATGTCACGTTTCGAGAGCAACGTTCGCATAAAGATTAAAAATAAATAAAATCTCTTACAATCCAGGCACTGAGCCAACTTTAAATCACGCAATCTCTGTTGTTTCAAATCTTCTAAGGTAAAGACTTGTTTCCATATCTCAAACCTCCCTCTCCGTATTCACTTACACTCACTTGAAATTTCTAAGTTTCTTGACACAGAGACTTAGTTTCTGTTCAACAAATGTTGTCAAAGTGCAAGTCTCTTGAATTTTAAAGGAAAAAAAATTTCGATTTGACGAAGTAGATTTGAACCTGGCGTGCCAGCACGGTAGTCTTCTGCCCTAGCCACTAGACCACCGAGAAAACACTGCCGGAAAGTGGTTCAATTTAAGTACTAAATCGGAAATCCGAACGCTATAAGGAAGCTAACCATTAATCCCTTGCATTAATCCTAACCCTAATCAGTATTTTGAGTGCTCAGGCCTATAATCTGTATTTACTTTGTGTACGCATCACAACGTATCCAAGGGCGGTTTGAGATATGGAAACAAGTCCTAACCATCTTTCAAATTGTTTCCCGGTAATGTTTCTCGCAAAACGTTGTTGCTAAATATTACGTAATGTTTTTGTGAGCGCAAAAGAGTTAAAAAACGCGGTTTTTAAGTTTTTTTAAACTTCTTGTTTTTTTTAGTTTTGTCGGTGAGCAGACCCAAACTCACACTCGGCCAATTGTTTTCACCGGATGATGTCATCATCAGCCAATTACAGGCCATTTCTCAGCTCTTATCGTCATATCCCCCCTCAGGAACATTTTGTCAAGTTAGGAAATTAACTATTCAGACAGAACATGGCCGTCTGTGAGAAATGTTTATTTGGTCAAAATTGAGCCAAACTCCGTTGGAGATGCACATCAGGACATTTGCAAGGATAAAGAATGAAAGTGAAGAATGAACTTAAAACCAGTTGCTGGCTACTAAGGCTGCCATTATCCAGAGTTAAGCTGTATTTTCGTTTTGCGTGCGAAACAGGAGATTTTGTAATCTGGAATTTTTGTTTCTGTTCACTTTCGAAGGGAATATTCAATGCACTATAAAGGTATTACGTCTGCCCATGGAACACGCTGACGGTGATAAATGTAAGATCGTGTTCACTTCGCCAGAAGCAATGATGGAATTTTCTGGGGATAAAAAGTTAAAACTTAGCCTTAGGCTCGTCAAAAACCCTTTTAACATATGTGAATTTATATTCGTTTGAAAGGTCAAGGGATTTTTTTTCTTAGACGTAAACAAACCTCTCGGATTACAACACGCTATGCAAAGAATCTCATCATTGAATCGCACAACTTGTACTGTTCACTTCCGCTGTGGAATCGATCACGCAACTTATGATCTGTTGAGCCGTCAATATACTAAGAATCCAGAGCTTTGTAGCGTGCGCTGTGGAGATGAATTTGGCTTGGAATTTTACTGGAACGGAGGGCTTAACCCTGTACTAGGATTCAGTGGAGGATTTGGGGCGGTTGGCATGCCTTAAGTGTCTTTTTTTCGCTTCGAGAAGGAGTGACTTTAAAACCGAGTATGTAGCTTTTACTCTTCTTAGGAGAGGAAACTTAAAAAGCGATAAATCGCTTTAAAGGTTTCGGATCGCGGTGAAACGCAAGATAACTATAAAAAAGACAACAAGGCATTGAGGTCGGTTACTTTTATTACACTGAAAATTTCCTAAAATTTAGGCTAAAATGTCTATTGAAGTTTGTCGTGTGTCATTACTGATGTTATTAAAAGCTGTATGTTCACCTCGTTAGACCTCTCAAGTGTGGTCTACTCATCAAGCTTATTTAAGCGATATGGCAGAGGCTGTACAACTTCGGGCGACTGAGCTCATGGTTGGGAATAGGATTTCATACAAAGAACGTTTGAATAAGACTGGTCTAATGTAGCTATCTTCTAGACGAATCTATTTACTCTTCATTTTTTTCATTCAAATGCCTGCATAGTTATTATGGCCTCTATATGTCTAATTTTCTGCAGTTTTATAATTCTGAGCATGAACCTGATATTTTGAGGAACACTGAACTAACTTTTATAACTAACTATACAAGAACCAAATTATTTAGGTCGTCTTTTTTTCCTAGAGTTGCTCGTCTTTGGAAAAATTTACCTATATCTATTAGGAAGAGGGGATCACAAATCAATGTTCAAAAAAAACCTAAGACTCTACTGTTTTGCTACTGATAGCAGAGATTTAATGTAATGGTTTTTTAATTTCAGTCAGCATTATTTTTGTAACACATAATATTTTACTATATTCGTTTTATAATACTGCCTGTCATTATGTATATTTTATTCATGTTCTTGTTTTACAAATATTACTTTCTAAAGATTTCGCGATTACTTTCTGGCGACTTTCCCGAGGCATGCTAAAATATCCCGAGCTAGTACTACAACAACAATAAACGTTATGGTAGAGCTAGCTCGGGATATTTTAGCATGCTTCGGAAAAAATTGGTTACCTTAATGGTGTCCCCCTTATCTTAGTTGTGTTTTTTAATACCTTAGTTGTGTTTTTGTTACCTTAGTGTTTTTTTTTACCTTAGTTGTGTTTTGGTTACGTTAGTTGTGTTTTTGTTACCTTAGTTGTGTTTTTGTTACCTTAGTTGTTTTTTTGTTACCTTAGTTGTGTTTTTGTTACCTTAGTTGTGTTTTTGTCACCTTAGTTGT
>JAHPZR010002935.1:0-34368 GCA_019787425.1 Platygyra sinensis | reverse complement strand
TCTAATAGCAGTGCACACTGAGCTAAAGTCAAGTATTGAACTGATCGAGTAAAATGTTACATAATTTGTGACAACACTACAGATTTGGCAAACTTTATCAGTAGTGTAGCAGCTGTCCAAAGCTGCTTTTGTTTTATCATTGTAGCAGCTGTTATTGTTTTAGGGATAGGGGCATTGTTTCTGTTGTTTGTTCTATTGTACTCTCAAAGGGTAACAAGCCAATCATGTGAGACCTTAGGCGAGCTGCTACATCACTCAACTTTATAGAGTGTGTGCAGTGTCACGCAATAAAAAACAAAATCAAAAACCGTGCATCGAATGAAGTCAAAAAATTGAGATATTGTAAACGATAAATAAAGAAGACAGCTATCCAAGTTTAAGGTGTGTGCGTTCTCCCAAAGTTGAGATATTTGTCGAAATGTGCTGCACAAAATTACAGAGCTTAGTATGGGGTCGCCATGTTGGAGGACCTCTTTAGTCCTCCAACATGGCGGCCAGTAAATAGTGTAAACATCTGGAACTTACTTTAGCTATTTAGTGGACTGATTATCTGAACCGAACCAAAAAATATTTACAAAAGTACTTTTCCTGATACTTAAACTCCTAAAATGGCTAAAAATCACGAGATAAGTGTATATTTTTCGACAAACGCGATCTTAGGGTTATGTCACGCACCGCCATAACTTCGAAATTCAAAATGCGCTGGTTTCCAAACGAAGGATACTATTGAGCTGGACAGTTGTAAACAGCCATAAATTTGGTACCTCTTGTGCCTGATGAGGATAAAATCTTTACTTGCTTTTCTGTTTTGGATTTGAGAATTTGATGACGTCAGGTGCACACACTCTCTATGACTATTCGCTAGACCTTTTAACAGCCCAGCCCAAGGGTAAGAGAGTCGCTTGCTAGGCTTGGATTCGGGTGCAGCAGGTAGGCCATTGGCTGAGCCATATACCCAGCCCAGCTTTGATGGAACCCCCCACCTCCCACCAAAGTCTAGAGTCACTGGTGCTAGGCCTGGATTCGGGTATGCCCAAATCCAGGTGAAGATCTAGCAGGCACACTTTTTGCAAAATCGCTCAGATATAAAGATTTGTGTTTCAAGCAACAACCTTCCATTTATTTGCCACATTAAAATAAGGTACATAGTTTTATTGTGTGAAGACTTTCATTTCATTATTACTGAAAAGTTTGAATCCAAATCAACTTGCCTTCTTCACACACTAGTTCCTTCAAGTCTTCAGGACCCTTTCCATTCAGACAGCTGATAGCCTCTGCCACCTCCACAGAATTCCCCACTGCTCTTCCCAGAGGGGCATCCATGCTAGTGATAAGGGCAACTGCCTTGATACCCAAACCAAAGCATGTACCAACCAGAGTATGTGCAAGGGCTTGAGCCCTCTCTTCTGTTTTGGCAAATGCTGCTTTGCCAAACTTCACATCCATCACTAAGGCAGAGAGGTTTTCTAGTGGGACAAGAGGGGAAACATTTTTTGAAGCACTGGGATCTAAAAAACTGAGATTAAAAATTTTAATGTTATTTTATTATTCTACCTTAAAGATGATTTCCAGTCCATACTGTGCAGTATCAGAACCCTAATGTTTATAAAAATTATAAACGGATCACTTGAGAATGATGGAATGCAAATCAATGTTATTCGTTAAGAACCACATACCTTATCTTTGAGACCTTTCAAATTCTTTTTCCAACAGCTTTATTGATTTTTACAGCTGTGAAGTTGTTTCATGAAGTGATATGAGAAAGAATGAAGTATAGACCTCTTTCATAAATGGCTGCCAATTTAAAATTCTTTTGTATTGATTTAAATTAGCCTTACTAACCTCGTTTCAGAGTAAAATTTCTTTTGAATTATCAAATTCAAAATGAGGTCAGTAAGGCTAATTATTTTAATGCTGGCAAAAGATTTATAATTGGCCTCCATTTATGAAAGTGGTCTATTAACCTTCGACCACTTCGTATCCATAATGGCTGTTGTTTTTAAACTTTGAATTTACTTCACGTAAGTAGTTGCGAAATGTTTACATTTTGTGATGTCTTACATGAGGCAAAACAAAAAACAAATTAAAACAATCTCTCGAGAGTGTGCAGTATGGACTGGAAATCAGCTTTAAGGTGGCTTGATAGGCTGAAAAATGACGACATTCATCAAAAATACGATGTTTTTAAAAACAATATTACAGTCTTGCCCATAAAGCCGTGAACACCAATGTCTGGAATGTTTATTGTTTCACAACCAATCAGATGTGAAATGAAACTGCAAAACATAACTGCCAAACTGCAGCATTGATCAGTCACCACTTGACGCGAAACAACGAGCTGGCTTTTTCTTCTACCAGAAATCTTCAATTTTACTGTTTTCAAATACTGAACTTGTTCTTTCGAGATTTTGGCTTTGGTATACCCAAAGAATAGATAAGAATGACATTTTATGCAAACGCGATGTTAAATCAAGAAGACACGATCAGTTGATCAGCAATGTACGTCTGTGTTTCACATGCAATTAAAAAAAGTCATGCTAGGTGGCTGTGATTGGTGGTTTTTGATCCATATTTTTTGTAGCTGAGACGCAAACCTGTACCATTGTAAATTTTCACAATTTGCACTCGCTTTTAGGTCAATTCCGTAGTTTGGTTTTTGAACAGACAGAATCAAGTGACTAGTGTTGGTTTGTGGTAAAAATAGCTTTTTCAGAGGGATACAAAGGGAAAATTGAAGATTTGTCGTACAAGAAAGGGCCAGCTTATTGTTTTGTACCAAGTCGTGACTGATCCCTGCTGCAGTTTGTCCATTATCTTTTGCGATTTCATCTCGCATCTGACTGTAATAATAATGATAATAATCATAGCACTTGAGCCAAAGAAATTGTGGCATACTCTTTTAAATTTAACACTTATTGAAAACCATCCTAATATAAGAGGTTGCTCACCAGCTGCTTTCTTTGATAAGATAGAACTTGTTATCAAAGGCATTGAATCTACCGTTGCTGTCACATCTCTTATACCATACAGTACCCGATCAGCTGGGACCAGTGCCTCCGTCTGACCCACAATACAACAACCAACTTTTCCCAAAACACTGCACATTTGTGTGGAGTCCAGATTCACTTGAAAGCCTGGTATTGACTCTAACTTGTCAAGGGTTCCGCCTGCATAAAATTATAAATTATATTATTATTTAGTTCGTGGTTAATTTCACACAGTGGTAAAGAAACTATGTAATGATGACAATACAACGTTTCTAGCCTATCAAAGCTTTTCAACTGGCAGCGAAAAGCTTTATGTCAGTCTAATCTAGCCGGTCAATATAAAAGTTCAACTCCCTCCCCCTGGGAAACCTCAGGCCTTTGACATCTTAATTTGTCTTTTGGTCAAATTTCCACTACCTGGCTAAAACTGGTATTCAAATAACCCACATAAGAATCATACTACATGATCAAATTCCCCCACTTTGCAGCCCCGTTTACACAGGTCCGAACAAATTTTTGCACGGACGAATTTTGTTCCTGGACCACCTGTTTACATGGATCCGTGCAAATTCTGTTGCAGTGGCGTTTACACGGATCCATGCAAAGTTTAGACCAGTCGCGGCATTTGATTCCAGGCCATAACCACGCTATCTGAGCAAAAAGTTGCACGGTTCGGGTGTTTACACGAGTCCGTACAAATATGGAACCGTGCTGGTCAAAAAGTAGACCTGCTTTTTTCTGGTCCCAAACTTGCACACTTAGCTGTTCAAAACTTCATCTAGTTCCGCCGGTCCCCTGTAAACTCAAGATGGAACCGTGCAAGTTTTTGTCTGTGCAAAGATTTGTCCGGACCCGTGTAAACGGGGCCTGAGAGCAGCATGGAAACCCACTTTGGACTTCCACCATGTTCCAATTAGTAAATAATATTTTAATAAGCAAAGGTTCTATTTATCTTCAAACACAGCATGAAGCATTTGAGTATTGTCTCTTCTCTTTGAGCCACAAAGTTGTAAGAAATAGTATTTGTCTGTTGATGACTTTACTAGCTAAACCTTGACTTTGAGGGAAATCCCCCCTCCTGTCACCTCATATGGTGTCAAATGCCCAACCCCAGAAACAACTATTAAGGAGTGAACCATTTGACTTTTGGAGTGGGGGAGGGGCTATTTTGAAAAATTATGTCCTGTAAGCTCACTTAAAAACCCAAAATAAAAATTCACTGCGAACAAAAAAAAAAAAGATTCACGTACGATCAGAGGGCTGAAAAGGAAAAAAACATGTTACTCAGAAAAGACTCATGCAGACACACGAAATGTAAATCAGTGCATCTTGTGTCCAAATTAACTTCACTTCAAGATGGCCATAAGGGAGATGATTTTCAGTTTTGCCTGATGTTAACCCACAACGATAAAGGTCGATAGATATCACAAATAAACCAGCATCAGGACGATATCGATGCAGGTCAGAAGTGTCAACTCGACTGTACCATCCAGCTGATTGATGACGCCCCCCTGTGACCTCTCGATGTTTTTTAAATAACAACGACTTCATCAACAATAGTCGCTTCCTTCCGATAACACCGCAAAATGACAAGAATCGTAAAGCCACTCACAATCCGAAAAGCTGCACAATATTAGATACAAAACAACAAACAATATTCAAGTGTTATGTTGCCGGTTTACCAAACCTTACCAGCGATGGTCAAGCGAAAAGCTGATTCAACGTGTAAACAAAAAGAATAAAATCTAACAAAAAGAAATCGTACAACTGAACTTTTACATGTAAGAAGACTGAAAGCATACCAGTGTGGCCTAGACCACGACCTGAAATCATCGGTACTTTCACTCCGCAGACTGCTAAAGCTGGAGTTAGCGCGAGGCTGACTTTGTCACCAACTCCCCCTGTAGAATGTTTATCTGCAACACTGCCTTGCCATTCCTCGGGCCACTGCAAAGATATTCCAGACGAAAGCATTGCCTTGGTAAGACTCACTGTTTCATCACGGTTCAGTCCCTTCAAGTACATGGCCATGAGCATTGCACCGATCTGACTTTCGCAGGCACCGTTCGTTGCAGACTTCACAAAGTGGTTTATTTCAGCTTCCGATAGCTCGTCTCCGTCCCTCTTTTTACTTATCAGGTCTGGCATTCGATATTCACAAGACATTTTGAGTACTCTCCAAGCTACGAAGGGGAGCGTTTCTCAGTTTACAAATCCCAAATATCACAACAAAAATAGAACGCCTCAGTCGTCAACTTTTATGTGTCCCAAGTGAAGATCAAATACGCTTTCCTGTTTCCGCGTGAGTAACTTCGTGGAAGCATTGTTCTTTCAATTTCATTCCCCACCCTACCCCTGGATATTATCTCAAGATACAATGTACTTTCTCCTTTTCTCTATCTTTTCTTATTTGCTGGAACATGATTATTATCGCATCATTTTTTGAGGAAACGCAGAAATTGAATTAAAGTTTTTGAAAGGCATCGTGAAAACTTTGATATTAACTGCTTGTTATGTTACTGCACAATGCCCCACTGTCTCCTCCCTCCCTCCCCGTGCGCATTTGGACTTGATCAGGCCCACAGACGTCAACAACACTGGAAGAATCTTTGACAATCAACGGGATCAACAGTCCGCGCGGCTTACTGTTAGCCTTTTCAACATAAATTTCTTCGCCAAATTGTGGCAACTAATGAAAGGAAAGGCAATGCTGTAGTTACTGAGTGCTAAATGGCTCGAGAACCACTATCTCTGTTAAGCGGCGAGCGTTCTTTCGTGGACTGTATTCTCCATGGAAGTGGAGAGTTTGATTTATTGCACTCTTATCAGCTTTCATGCACAATATAGCCTTAACAGACAATATTTTGATGCTCATGCTTCCTTCGATAGCAAGTGGACCGTTTGGAATTGCTACTAAGCCCGTTTATGGCTCTAACGGCGTGCATGGGATTAAAATTGTGAACAAAATAGATGCCAAAGACGATGAAGCAGCACAGTCAAGGAACTGTCCGAGTTTACCGCTCATTTCCGAAGGCTCTTTTACTTCACTTGTAAGTAGACGATCAGAAAAGTCAGAAAAGTCTTTGGAAGAGGGTCAAGAGAGAGGAAACAGAGGTAATGAGGTGAGTGAATTTGAATCAAGACACTAAGAAGGAATTGGTACGTAGCTTTGTGCATGTTTTGTTGATTGTTATTGAAAGCGTGCTGTGTTATAATTATAACTTGGATAAATCATAAACAAACACCTTAGAATTTGATAGACCATCAATAGGAAAACCATGAGAGAAGTTGTTTTTATTTGCCGGTAAACTGGAAGGATGAAAAGTTTGTTCAGGGCTTTTTAAAGTACAATAGATCAAACATAATTAAAGATTCTTTATGCTCGTGGAATGTACACTGTAGACAAAACAAAAATGGGCCAAGATTGGAACAAAATGTGGTTTGATCTTGTTTGTCAGTTTGTTTTGATTTAACCCAATATTTAGGCCTTTAGCCATTGATAATTGGGTTTCAAAGACTTCTAATAAATATATTTAACTGAATTACATGTAATTAAGTCTTCAAACAAGTTGATTTTATTATTGACAGAGAGAACGGTGTGCAAATTTAGCGTGCCGGCCACTAATCTCTTGCAAATATTATAATGCTTTGTCTCAAAATTTTTGTGATTTGCTGGTTATTGGCTTCACGTCTGACTGGTTCATGCTCCCAAAACGATCTAATCCACAAACAATTCTAGAGTTAAAAATACTATAGTTGAAGGCTTCGGTGGAAAAAGGGCGTTAGGTTTTTTACTGAAAAGTGAACTTTGTCGAAAACGCTCCAAATTTCGCATGCAGTTTTGTTTCCGTGTGTCAAACAATGTTCTGCATGTTTTTTCCCTGAAGTTTGCTTCCTTTTTGAGATATTACGTATGCAAAAAAACACATTTTTCCAAGGGCATCCTCTGGGGACCTTTTGTTGAATGGAAAACAAAAGAAACCTTTTGTTTCGCTAAGCGATCAACTCACTATAATACCTTAAGCTTCATATACTTCTTTAAAGATTTGGTCTTACATATTTTCTACAAAAACACATTCAGTTAAAAAGCTACTATGATAAAATAGTTAATGGTTCCAGTTCAGAAGGAATTAAGGTATACCTGATTTCTTCTGTTACGCAAACTTTCCATAGGTTGACCCAGGGACTGTTGAAATATAAGCCTTTGAGAAGTACTCATCCTGAAGGTGATGGAAGATACAGTTTATTTCATAACTTCTTGGCAATTTATTTTATGTACTATTAATAACGAAGCAGACATTTGTGGCTAATCATGCAAAATGAAACTGTGACTGGAACTGTGAGCTGGCAACGAGTTTTACTTCAAGTCAATGAGCAAGTCAGGGTCATTGTATTCAAAATCTTAAATGGATTTACTATATGCATCACAAAATCTGTAAGAAAGAACAACCTCAAAGAAGCCTGTCATATTTCTGAATGTTGAATCGAATTCAAATTTTTAAGTAATAAAAGGAATTTAATGTATATTATGTACATCTGATTATCATCTGATTTTTAGTATTTACCAGTATACTGGAATGTTTACATGAACACACTGGCAAAGTTATATATTAATCCTAACAAAACATACAAGAAAACCAGCACACTTACATGTGCAATCCCATAGTTGGAAACTGCGAAGGACGGCCTGAGATCTGCCCATGTTGAGGTAAACAAAGAAATAATAATTATCAAAGGCCTTCATGCAAAAAGGGCGTATACCAGTTTTTGGCCGATTTTCATTTTTTGCAGGATCGAGCTAATTTTTGACAGACTGACTTGTTTTGACATGAAAAGCATCATTCCGTATTTGTTTTGGTCGATTTGCACTTCGTTCTCTAGAAATAATGTGAGCAAAAAACTCAGTTTTGCAGGAAGCTGCATCTTTGAAAGGCGGATTTCGTATACCTGCCAACTTTTTCTGAGATATAAGCGTGAGATTTTTATCCTGGGAGTGCTGGGATTTTTGAGGACCACATTATCATTTCTGAAGATTCTCGAAGAATTCCGAAGTCTTCCGAAGACGTCCGGAGTCTTCCAAAGACGTCCGGAGTCTTCTGAAGACGTCTGAAGTCTAAAGATGTGTATAAACACGAGCTCGCTCCCAGTGCTTTTCAATTCAAAAATCAGAGATCGTGAGGAAGGAATTGTCATTTATTCATTTTACACATAGTTTTCATTCCTTACATGGGTCTGAGTTAACATATTTTTGGAAATTGTGTCAAGCAAGACGGCAACAACTCACATTTTTCAATCAGGCCTGAGAAATTGGCCCACAGACTTAGCCAGAGTGAGATCAAAGTTTTCAATCCGCAGGCATGAGAGTTGGCAGGTATAATTTTGTCACGATGCAAACTTAAACGATTATTTTTAGCAGCTTTGACAGAATGTTTATTTTTAAATAGATGTTTTGGTTTGTGGAATAAGTAGATAAACAGACCAAAAAACAACAGACCGACCTTGCATCGAATCGGTGCCACAACAAAACAAATTCACATCCGCTCCGTTCAGCGCATTAATCGCTTGCGCTAACAAAGCAGCAGTAACATGATTAGCATAATTGTACAAATAACAAAACTAAGCAAAAAAAAAAAGGTTTCCCTTGTTTTTCGTTGAAGAAAAGGTCTCCAGAGGAAAACTGAGTTTTTCTGCACACGTTATTTCTGGAGAACGAGGCGCAAATCGACCAAAACAATAATTATTATGGAATGATGTGTTTCATGTCAAAACAACACAGTCTGTCAAAAATTAGCTCGATCCAGCAAAAAATGAAAATCAGCCAAAAAACTGATATACGCCCTTTTTGCACAAAGGCCTTCAATTATAAACAATAGAGTTTTACAACAGCATTGTAAAACGCAGTTAATGGAGCGTGACATGCTAATCCTTAAGTTCTACTGTCACGTTAGTTTGTTTACATTGCGTAACGAATACGAGACATGAATGTACATTCATACTCTCTGGTGAATGTGCATTCATACTTTGGTAAATACAATGGCATTTCTGTGTCCATGTTGCAATACTGGCGGCTTCATATATATCATTAGTTTTGTATGGCTAAAAGTAACAACTAGCCGTATTCATGTCTCGCTAAAGCATTGAACAAGCTTTTGTATTCGATGGTACATTAATCGCCATTGGTTTAGTGTTAGACATCAGTCTCTGTATAAAGTGCTGGCATAGTCCAAAGTGTCATTCTCTAAGCTCTTTTAGCTACTGTAAGGAGTACCTTTACGTTAGAAACATTTTTATTATGGCTCGTCCACGTGGCACTCAAAAAGTTGCAAGCGTTCGCCAACGCCGTCCGGAGAATCTTGCATCTCTATCGACGGAAGTTCTTCGCCTTCGTCTTCAGGCCGCCAATCTACCCATAACGGGCAGCAAAGCTGAGATGATTTCTCGGTTAAAGGCAGCACTACAACCGCGCCCAGCCAAGCCTCCATCCTCTGGACGCGTACAAAAACGTACTGCGAGGAGTACGAAAGCAGCGACGAAAGCAACTGCAACTCGTCCCCGTCGCGCCGATGCCACGAACGCCGACAGTGTGCTCGACGATGCCAGTGACAAATCTTCGTCAGCCGGTTCTGTCGACGGCTTCGAGGAGGACGACGACGTTGACCTGGCTTCGTTCGGGTTGTCAGCCCCACAAAACGTTCCGACAGACTCACAGCCTGGCCCGTTCACAGATGCCCAAATGGCTGCCATACAGGACACTGTGCGCTTGTCCCTGGAGCAGGCGATAAACAGCCGCTCGTGTCCGTCCGCCGAACCTTTCTCGAGTCCTCCTCCAACCCTCACATTGACTCCTTCACCACGCAGACAAGGAGCAGTCACTGCTATGGGTCTCCATCGTCCCATGGACAGGAATCTGGAGGACAAAATCTTGCGGGGTGAGTACATAGACTTTACCTTGTTGCTCCCCGATTCCCTGAGTCGGCCCCAGGTTCCCGAAATTCAGCTCCGTGTAGATGACTCGACCCCAGGCTCCGCCTCCCCGGTATCCATGGTGCGTAAACGAAAGCCGGTGATTGACACCTTTCAGAAATGGTTGGACGCCTATACGGCCTACATGCTGGTTCTCGTCGCCTCATACCCCCGGCGTTCCCTTGAGCTGTTAAAATATCAGCAGATCATAAGTAGAGCGGCCACCAAATTCAAGGGCTTAGCATTCCTTGCGTACGACGAACAGTTCCGCCGCAGGGCCGCATACGACCTCAGTATCAGCTGGGACCAGGTTGATTTAGAACTTTGGACAGTTACATTCTCTGGTCTTGCTAAGCCACACTGTCTTCTCTGCTCCAGCCCTTACCACAGCCAAACCGACTGTCCCAGTGCAGAACCCTCAAGACTGCCCCCGAGAAATGGACCTGTCTGCTTCCGATTCAACCGGACTTCAGGATGTACCGCAAGTGCCTGTCCGTTCCCGCACGTCTGCCGCCGTTGCCGGTCCACTACCCACTCCATCCTCAACTGCCCAAACAGCGTCACCAGGAGCCATCAACGTCACTACAAGTCCACCAGCTCCAGCGACCGCAGCAAGAAATAAAGTAGAGCTACTTGCTAAGAACTTTTCCCCTCATGTAACTACCCCTATTGATGTAGACGTTTTAGAACGGGAACTTAATGGGCACCCCGATCGCAATTTCGTTAAAAATCTTATTAATTCGCTTCGCTATGGTACACATGTCGGCTACACGGGTCCCCACAAACCAAGGGTGTCTCGCAATCTCATTTCCGCTAATCAGCAACCCGATGTCGTCACTTCCAACCTTGTTAAGGAAATTAGCTTGGGTCGTGTAGCGGGACCCTTTAATTCCTCTCCCCTCCCCAATCTACAGTGTCACCCTGTGGGCGTGGTACCTAAGAAACATTCCTCGGAATGGCGCACAATCTACCATTTGTCCTACCCAGAAGGGGATAGTATTAACGACTACATCCCCAAGGATCCCTATGCTCTCCAGTACGTTAGGGTAGACGATGCTATTCACATCCTTAAGTCCCTGGGTCCGGGTTCGTTTATGGCCAAGACTGATCTTAAATCGGCCTTTCGCCTTATCCCCGTTCACCCAGAGGATTGGCACCTATTGGGTATTTACTGGCAACAACACTACTATGTCGACCTTTACCTCCCTTTCGGGCTCCGCTCTGCCCCGTTCCTATTTAATCAATTATCCGATGCCTTGGAATGGGTCTTAAAGCACAATTATGGGCTACAGCACGTCCTCCATATCCTAGACGATTTCTTCATAGCTGAGCCGTCCCGTTTCCAATGCCTGTCCAGCTTTAGTAAATTACTTCGCTTTTTCATGTCTGTCAAAGCACCCGTCGTTACCTCCAAAACCCTGGGCCCCTCCCAAATACTTGAGTTCATGGGTATTGAGCTTGATTCCACTCGTATGGAGGCCAGGCTTCCAGGGGACAAACTCCGACGCGCCCAGGATTTACTTAATTCCTTTGCTAAACGCCGCTCCGTGCGCCTGGTCGAATTGCAATCGCTTATCGGTACTTTGCAATTCGCATGCAAGGCGGTAGTCCCTGGGAGAACATTTTTGCAACGCATGATAAATCTGACTAGAGGGGTACCCAGCCGCTTCCACCACATCCGGTTGAACAAAGAATTCTTTAAGGACCTAACCATGTGGAAAGCTTTTCTCGCGGGGTGGAATGGGCGCTCTTTCTTTTTAGACACCACTGTCACACCTTCTCCCGATTTGGAATTGTACACTGATGCCTCTGGCTCCATTGGCTTTGGGGGTTATTTCCGCGGGCAATGGTTTCAGGGTAGATGGCCCCCTCACATGCAGCTTCACAGGGAGCGGGGTATAAGCATTGAATGGCAGGAACTTTTCCCCATAGTGGTGGCATGCGCTATCTGGTTTCCCCACTTTTCTGGGAAACGCGTTCAATTTTGGTGTGATAATGAATCTGTGGTGGCCATCATAAATTCAGGCCACTCAAAGGCTCCGCGTATCATGGACCTTCTCAGGTTTCTTGTTCTCATATCCATGAAACATAATTTCTTTGTCCGGGCACGCCATGTACCTGGGGTCTCTAATGAAATTGCTGACGCTCTCTCACGCTTTCAGGACGCACGTTTCCGGGCAGCGGCTCCCAACGCAGAGCAAACCCCTTGCACCATCCCGCCTTCGCTCATGACCCTCTAAGGGATGAAGTTCAAACATACGCACATTGGGGCCTAGCTTGGACTACGAACCGTACGTATGGCTCCGGGGAGAAACGCTTCATTCAATTTTGCCTTATGAATAAACTTATGTCCAGCGAAGGAGACATCCTCCCAGCTTCAGAAGGGACTCTTATTTATTTCGCCTCTTACCTTGCTAGGACAGTGAAACATAGTACCATTAAGTTATATCTTTCTGCAGTACGTAACTTACACATTTCCTGTGGGCATGGTAATCCTCTCCATGGTAAACTACTCTTGAATAAGGTCCTAAGGGGTATCCTTCGTTACCAGGGGCGGTCTCGTATTCTCCGCCAACCCGTAACTCCGGGAGTGTTAGCCGCTATCCAGCCCATTCTTCGCACTTGGTTAGGGGAGCGGGATTTCACTATGATCTGGGCTGCATTTACATTAGCCTTCTTTGCCTTTCTCCGGTGTAGCGAATTTACTTATCCCGGGACAAACCAGTTTCGCCCTCGGTTCGACCTTTCTACCGACTGTGTATCATTTCATCCTAGTCTGGCTAGCCCGCAGCAAATGTCTGTTTTCCTCAAGGCTTCTAAGACCGACGTTTACCGTCAAGGGCACACGCTTGTTATTGCGTGCTCCCCCTCACCGGTTTGCGCAGTTACCGCTATGCGCAATTACTTTTTAGCCGCCCGCCCGCGCGGGCCGCTTTTCTCCTTTCAATCGGGTCGTTTGCTTACTAGGTCAACTGTAGTTCACCTTCTGAGGGATGCGGCTCGTCATGCCGGCCTCCCTTACAAGTCCCTAAAAGGGCACAGTTTTCGCATTGGCGCTGCATCTACCGCAGCTGCAGCAGGCTTGCCAGACTGGTTAATTAAGGTTTTAGGACGTTGGTCTTCGGATTGTTATCAGCTCTATATACGCACACCTCGTAACGTTTTACTCTCCGCTGCGCCGCGTATGGCTATTGTTTCCTTACAATAGATTGATAGTTAAAAATAGTTTGTGCTTGGGGGGATACATGCTTCGCACGTATCAGTGGCGGTTTAAGTCTCGCAGCGACTTCCCCAAGCTTGGATTTTTCATGCTATGCTATGTTACGCTCTTTATCTGCCTTTATTCTTGTCCGATCCAGCACGTGCCGGCGGAGTCGGCTCGTAGTGCTGGGGAGATAAGGAGGCTTGAGCTTGTTTTTACTGCCTACACTCGTTCCATTATGTAGCACGATGCTGGCCGGAGGTTCAGCTCGTAGTGCCGTGGAGAGTTAGGCTTTTAGATCGCGTTGATTTGCTTTTGTACCGGCCTACAATTTGTCCGATCCAGCGCGGGTATTTAAGAGCGCTGGGGAGATAAGTTTAGGCTTTAGTCACGCTATGAAGTCGTCTGTCACGCCGATTGCGGAGTGGTGTTCCCCCCATTACGCCAAACATTGTCTTTTGTTGTCTTGTTATTGTAGTCGCTATTGTTACTATAATACCCGAAGGAACTGTGACATTAATAGAGTTTTACAACAGCATTGTAAAACGCAGTTAATGGAGCGTGACATGCTAATCCTTAAGTTCTACTGTCACGTTAGTTTGTTTACATTGCGTAACGAATACGAGACATGAATGTACATTCATACTCTCTGGTGAATGTGCATTCATACTTTGGTAAATACAATGGCATTTCTGTGTCCATGTTGCAATACTGGCGGCTTCATATATATCATTAGTTTTGTATGGCTAAAAGTAACAACTAGCCGTATTCATGTCTCGCTAAAGCATTGAACAAGCTTTTGTATTCGATGGTACATTAATCGCCATTGGTTTAGTGTTAGACATCAGTCTCTGTATAAAGTGCTGGCATAGTCCAAAGTGTCATTCTCTAAGCTCTTTTAGCTACTGTAAGGAGTACCTTTACGTTAGAAACATTTTTATTCCCACCCTACCCTCCCTTTGGAGGTTGTTGTGGTTGCATTTAATAAAATTTGGGTTCACCTCTCGGTAATCGCTTTCGGTTAAGTCTCGCAGCGACTTCCCCAAGCTTGGATTTTTCATGCTATGCTATGTTACGCTCTTTATCTGCCTTTATTCTTGTCCGATCCAGCACGTGCCGGCGGAGTCGGCTCGTAGTGCTGGGGAGATAAGGAGGCTTGAGCTTGTTTTTACTGCCTACACTCGTTCCATTATGTAGCACGATGCTGGCCGGAGGTTCAGCTCGTAGTGCCGTGGAGAGTTAGGCTTTTAGATCGCGTTGATTTGCTTTTGTACCGGCCTACAATTTGTCCGATCCAGCGCGGGTATTTAAGAGCGCTGGGGAGATAAGTTTAGGCTTTAGTCACGCTATGAAGTCGTCTGTCACGCCGATTGCGGAGTGGTGTTCCCCCCATTACGCCAAACATTGTCTTTTGTTGTCTTGTTATTGTAGTCGCTATTGTTACTATAATACCCGAAGGAACTGTGACATTAATTTATATCTATAAGATGATTTAGCCAAGCCTAAAAGCAGAGCTATTGAACATGTGTGATTTTAGAAAAAAAACACCTAATTGCAGCTGATTAATATTTACCTAAAGATTAAATTAAAAAGTATTATGACTTTAAAAAGAAAGTAGTGAGGAAGAATTGCTTTTAAGTGACTCACTGCAAGTCGTGGATTGAGTCCCTGAGGGCACCAACCACGATCCACATTCTTCCATTCACAATCCAACTGTAGTTGTTTGGTTTTCAAACCAGTGGATCTGCAGAAGAAAGTAAAGCAAAGAAACTAATTTTTTAAAACAAAAATCCCCTAACTGGGACTAGTTGCTAATGTCTTTGTATATAGAAAACTATAACATGAACATAACTATTATAAGGGTTAACGAAACTGTGTGATGTTCAAAGATCAACAGTTGTGATAACAAGTAAACATTACCAAATTAAAAACTGTAAATCAAAATAAGTATGAAAGAGATATTCTTGGACACTTGACAAATTCTCTCCTGCTTCAATGCTTTCAAATATATAAATTTTGCTTTCACTACAACAAATATACAACAATTGTTTTTTTTAAAAAATTATTGTTCCAACTAACAAGCAGTTTCTTTTAAATATCTATAAATACATACCACCCCACTAACCTTTGAATGTCAACTCTTGAAACAATCTCCTGTTAGAAACATAAACATATACATATATTTAGTTAACTACATATACTAGTTAGTAAATACTTGTTTATTTGAGCTGTTTGGTTGGTACCTTTTTGATGAAGAAGGCAGAGGGAAAAATATTTAGCAATTATTCAATGAGGCTAAGTAGGATATGAAGAATTCTGCAGATCGAGGAGGGTCTCATCCACAGAGGCCGAAGGCCAAGGTGGATAAATGACCCTCCGAGATCTGCAGAATTCTTTGTATCCTACGAAAGCCAAATTCAATAACTGATTTATTTTGCATTCAAAATTTTTATAGGAGTTTCACCATTTTGCTCTTTGTTTTTCGCTCACCAAAAATGACACAACCTCAACCTCATTCCCAGGTTTTCTCGGTGAATGGTTTAATAATCTGCAACGGGCTGCACTTTTGACATCATTTTGACGTCATCAGTTCAATAATTTGCAGTGGGCTGCACTTTTGACGTCATTGGTTCAATATCTTGTTAACAGAAGCTGGTTATGGTGAATTATGCGTGTCGTTTTAACCAATCAGAAACAGGGAAATATTTTGAATGAATAATAATAAACAATATGTCATACATACTGTAGAGTATTGTCAGTGTGACAAATTCAAAGTTACTTTGCACAAATTCAAGGTATGCCCAACTTAGGATCGACCACAGCATGGCAGACACACGACTCTGATGCAAATGCACTGCCAGAGTTGCAACAAATTCAGGATTTCCTGAAGTCCTAATTGTAACAATCCTTATTATTCCATGCAGAAATGCAATCCTCCCAAAACACATAAACATAATTTCTGGATTTTACTGGGTGTGGTAGAAGCATGACATCTGAATTGCTGTTGTTCCAGAATCTTGTACTGTCACTTGCAACTAGTTGTCCACATGCGTCACAAAAACATGTTCTGCCGGCCAATCAGAATTCAAAGTTTTGACTATTAAACTTCAAAGCTTATCCGCCCACTTTGGAACTTTTTGGTGCCGCTTCACAAACCTTTGAAGGGAAGCAAAGTCGATCAGCAACGCGTTCAGGCATTTTGTGTGTGGAGATTTGAAAATCAGAATGAATGAAACTCCTGTTTTTGATCTGGATGCCTATTCAGCTCTCCACAGTAAAACACTGACTCACATTTTGCCATTCGGCAGGTGCGAACTGTGTGATTTCATTCATGACATTTTTAACACTACGGCGTTGACCGGTATTTTCAAGCGCGAAAGCTGCGTCTTTTATCTTGACAGAGGTTTCTTCAAGTTCTTTTTGTTTGATGTTTGCTCGTTTTCTCGCTTTACTCAGTGTTTACTCCTTTCGGCACTCGATACTCCGACTGTTTGTGTCTGACGTGGAGACCTTTTTTTCGTGCAGGAGATTTCAAATTTGATTCAGGGCTTTGCATATAACTGCTGTGTTGACGTTGTTTGATGCTTCACTCTTAAATACTCTCACGTTCAAGACTAGTCTTTGGTGGCCTTTAGACTTCAGAGTCGATTCAGAGAGAAAATGAAGATATTCTGCCAGATACCGCGCAGACAATGTTGAGGTGAAGACTTTTTCCTTAATTCCCCTACATAATGTGATAATATCACAGTAATATCACAGTAGATAACTGACAGAAATTCCTCTATTGATTTCTTTTATTCTGATTTTCATAAAAGACAAAATGCCCTTACGCGTTGCTGACTTTGTTTCCCAACAAGTACTTGTGGAGTGGTGTCAAAATGTTCCCAAGTGGGTGGGTAAACTTGATTGTCAAAGCTTTAAATTTTGATTGGCCGGCAGAACATGTTTTGTCACGCATGTGGACAGCTAGTTGCAAGCGACGGTAGCAGTTGCCAGAGCTAGTTGAACTTAGTCATAGTCATAGTAGTTTTTCTTGGAAAAAAGGTGCAATGAGGTTAACCCTATGTGAAGCACCAACCCGAGAGACAAGGCTAGACCACAACACCAGGAAGTATAAGTGCCCTACCCTTTTTGATAAGTGTGCCGTTTCTTTAATGTCCCTTGCTAACTTATAATGGAACACCGAAGATACAGGAGACTGGGCTTATGGTTTATAGTCCTTATCTTAGAAGACTTGAATGTTTAACCACTTGCAGATATAATTACAAAGGCAGCACATTCTCCTCAGTTATTTTAAGAGCCTGAGTGTTGGTCTAGTCTGGGGCTTGAACCCTCGATCTCCCCCACAGCAGATTGGTGCTCTACCGATTGAGGTGGTTTAATTAACTTTATTGCTTTGCCAAAATTAATTCAACAGTTTGCTTCAATCACCGTGCTTCTCTTGTGTTTTCTCAAACTTAATTCCTGAATTGAGTTCAACATGGCATAAGCAAGACGTCTGAACTAGGCCTGAACTCTCACCACCCTTCTCAACACAAATGCTCAGTAGCTAGAACCCTTCTCTACAGAGCAAAGAACATCCCTTCTACTGACGCAGACAGATCACCCGAAGTACAACACATGGTTGACGCTCTGCGGATCAATGGTTACACCATCTAATTTATTAGAAGCTGCCATATCATAGTACCACTGTTTCTAAAAACCAGTCTCAAACCAACGGAAGTTTTGTCACTTTGCACAATTCTTTATTAACGCAACATTGTATAAAATGCAATCATGATCTTGACCTTGATGACGTCAAGATCATTGACTGCTGTTCCCAACGGTCAAAAAGATTTTTTAGAAGCGTGGCACTCAACTGGCAAACCTAATACCATTAATTAATGGACACATCTGCATTCCTGACATTTACAACAAGAGCTTTGAGAGATCTTGGAAGATCTTTTAAGTTGTTGCAAAGATCTTTAAAGATCTTGACAAGAACTAAAAATCTATCAATTAAAGCTCTTTAAGGATCTTAACAGGAACTTTGAAGATCCTTTAAGATCCTTCAGGATCTGGGTAAGATCTTTGAGGATCTTGCAAAAGATCTTGTCAAGATCCTTGGCAAGATCCTTGAAGATCCTGGCAAGAAAGTTGAAAGATCCTTGAAGATCCTGGAGGATCCTTAAAGATCTTGACCAGGATCTTTAAAGATCTTGATCAAGATCCTTGTGAAGATCCTCAAAGATCCTTAAAGATCCTTCAAAGATTTTCACCAGGGAGGCCCTTGGCAATTCCAAGTGACATTTCTGCGGCTCTTTTTAAAGCACTCATTTGTATTCCTATTAGCCATTTTATTGCTGAAGAAGGTTATAGTATTTTAACCGAAACGACCTCATGCAAAAGTTTTTTAGTCAGTGACAACAAATTTTTTTTATTTCTTTTTATTATCATACCTGACTACAACTGAAGGCTTCGGTGGAAAAAGGGCGTTAGGTTTTTTACTCAAAAATGAAATTTATCAAAAACGCTCCAAATTTCGCATGCAGTTTTGTTTAGGTGCGTTAGACAATGTTCTGCATGTTTTTTTGCTGAAGTTTGTTTCGTTTTCGAGATATTACGTATGCAAAAAAACCCTGTATTTGTTGTCACATCAGCACGTGACCGCAAAGACGGTAATTTCACTTAAAATCCAGCAAAATATTGATCTTTTGCAACGTGTAACCTCAAAAAGTGTTGATGTCAGGTTAAAACCGTTAAAACTTTTATTTTCATGTTAACATGCGACTGTTCGGTTCACTCAAATTACAGCCAGATGTTAATTTCCCGCAATGCGCAAGCTAGACAATGTTGATATCAGGTCATTTACAGAGACTTAAAATTTTGATTTCACATTATCACGCCACCGCAAGGACTTAAACCCTTAGGGTTTTACTTAGGGTTAGGGTTACCGCTCGAAACTAGGGCTAGCGTTGAAGGGTTACGGAACAAGGTTAGGCTTAGAGTTAACGCTTAGGGCTACGGCTTGAAACTAGGGTTACGGAACAAGATTAGGCTTAGAGTTAACGCTTAGGGCTACCGCTTGAAACTAGGGTTACCGCTTCAAATAGGGTTACGGAACAAGGCTAGGCTTAGAGTTAACGCTTAGGGCTACGGCTTGAAACTAGGGTTACCGCTTAAAACTAGGGTTACCGCTTGAAACTAGGGTTACGGAACAAGGTTAGGCTTAGAGTTAACGCTTAGGGCTACCGCTTGAAACTAGGGTTACCGCTTGAAATAGGGTTACCGCTTGAAACTAGGGTTACGGAACAAGGTTAGGCTTAGAGTTAACGTTTAGTGTTACCGCTTGAAACTAGGGTTAGCGTTGAAGGGTGAGGGTTATTGCCGAGGGTTAGCGCTAGCGCTTCATTGTTAGGGTTAGCGCTTCGGATAACGTTAGAGTTAAGGTCAGGACGCATTAGGGTTAGTGCAGTGTTAGGCCAAGGAGAACAATCAAGATGTAACCTTAAAAAATGTTGATTTCAGGTTTTTAAAACCGTTAAAATTGTGATTTCACGTTATCACGCGACCGCAAAGACGTTAATTTCACTCAAATTACAGCCAGTTCACTTTACGCGATTTCGCGTTAAGGCATGACGGCAAGGATGTTGATTTCACTTCAAATCCAGCAAGCTGTTCATTTCACCCAGCACGTAAACTCGAAAACGTCGATTTCGGGCCTAAATAGGTTAAAATGTTGATTTCACTTTAAAGCGTCACAGCAACTATCTCTATTTCATTTTAACTGCCTGCAACGTATAAGCTTAAAAATGTAGGGCTGACAGATTAACAGATTAACCCTTCTGTGCAACGTACAGGTCTCTCTCCTTACATCTGCATGGCCCCTGATCCCAGAAGTTTAAAACACTACAAATCATGCCGATTTGAAGTAAAATCAACGCAACCTGGATCACAGATCTATGTTTTGAATCAATCGATCGCTTCTTGTTGGCCATTATTATGTTGGAATAAAAAAGGAAAAAAACACGCTCTGTAATTAGTTAAATATTATTGTGATTTACGGAGTCTTGTCTTGTCTTGTCTTGTCTTGGCTTGTCTTGCCGAACGTGATCGAAATGCATGCCGGGAAGGTTCTGTTACACCTCGTGCGCGGGTAAACATGGAGGATGATGCAAGAAAAATTTTATAAGTCTAAAAGCAGTTCTCATTTTCCAAACTTTGAAGCTAGCAACGCTTGGCAAATGGGCCACAACTCACGACAGGGTTTTATTCTTGGGCAAGAACTGCTCTTGGACTTTGCTGCCTGGATCGACCTGACTTCGAACGCTGATAACTGACTTGCCGCTGATATCAGTTGCGTTGGAAGTTACAGAACACGTTTTGCTTCTTTAAAACATGCTGGTGACTTACGGGTTATCAAGGCTTTATGATGCCTATCAACCACCAGGCAGGCTACAAGGTACTTAAAAACAATGCTTAAGATATTAGTCGAAAGAGCTGTACTGCATCATGCATCACTTCTCTTTGCTTTGACGCTCGATCGAAATTCACGTGTTGTGTCACGTCACAATAAGCTGTATACAAAAATCTCTCCAGATTCCCGCTGTATACGCATTTTTTTAAAAATAGATATCTTCATTTTTGAAAAAAGAAAAGGAACAGAGCGAAAAAAAAAAAAATTGAGCGACCTCGTGTCGAACCGGTGTCACGGCAAAACAAATTCGAATCTGGCCCGTTCAGCGCCTCATCCGCTTGTGCTAACGAAGCAGTAGTAAGAGCTTAAGGTATTATAGTGAGTTGATCGCTTAGCGAAACAAAAGGTTTCTTTTGTTTTCCATTCAACAAAAGGTCCCCAGAGGATGCCCTTGGAAAAATGTGTTTTTTTGCATACGTAATATCTCAAAAAGGAAGCAAACTTCAGGGAAAAAACATGCAGAACATTGTTTGACACACGGAAACAAAACTGCATGCGAAATTTGGAGCGTTTTCGACAAAGTTCACTTTTCAGTAAAAAACCTAACGCCCTTTTTCCACCGAAGCCTTCAACTATAGTATTTTTAACTCTAGAATTGTTTGTGGATTAGATCGTTTTGGGAGCATGAACCAGTCAGACGTGAAGCCAATAACCAGCAAATCACAAAAATTTTGAGACAAAGCATTATAATATTTGCAAGAGATTAGTGGCCGGCACGCTAAATTTGCACACCGTTCTCTCTGTCAATAATAAAATCAACTTGTTTGAAGACTTAATTACATGTAATTCAGTTAAATATATTTATTAGAAGTCTTTGAAACCCAATTATCAATGGCTAAAGGCCTAAATATTGGGTTAAATCAAAACAAACTGACAAACAAGATCAAACCACATTTTGTTCCAATCTTGGCCCATTTTTGTTTTGTCTACAGTGTACATTCCACGAGCATAAAGAATCTTTAATTATGTTTGATCTATTGTACTTTAAAAAGCCCTGAACAAACTTTTCATCCTTCCAGTTTACCGGCAAATAAAAACAACTTCTCTCATGGTTTTCCTATTGATGGTCTATCAAATTCTAAGGTGTTTGTTTATGATTTATCCAAGTTATAATTATAACACAGCACGCTTTCAATAACAATCAACAAAACATGCACAAAGCTACGTACCAATTCCTTCTTAGTGTCTTGATTCAAATTCACTCACCTCATTACCTCTGTTTCCTCTCTCTTGACCCTCTTCCAAAGACTTTTCTGACTTTTCTGATCGTCTACTTACAAGTGAAGTAAAAGAGCCTTCGGAAATGAGCGGTAAACTCGGACAGTTCCTTGACTGTGCTGCTTCATCGTCTTTGGCATCTATTTTGTTCACAATTTTAATCCCATGCACGCCGTTAGAGCCATAAACGGGCTTAGTAGCAATTCCAAACGGTCCACTTGCTATCGAAGGAAGCATGAGCATCAAAATATTGTCTGTTAAGGCTATATTGTGCATGAAAGCTGATAAGAGTGCAATAAATCAAACTCTCCACTTCCATGGAGAATACAGTCCACGAAAGAACGCTCGCCGCTTAACAGAGATAGTGGTTCTCGAGCCATTTAGCACTCAGTAACTACAGCATTGCCTTTCCTTTCATTAGTTGCCACAATTTGGCGAAGAAATTTATGTTGAAAAGGCTAACAGTAAGCCGCGCGGACTGTTGATCCCGTTGATTGTCAAAGATTCTTCCAGTGTTGTTGACGTCTGTGGGCCTGATCAAGTCCAAATGCGCACGGGGAGGGAGGGAGGAGACAGTGGGGCATTGTGCAGTAACATAACAAGCAGTTAATATCAAAGTTTTCACGATGCCTTTCAAAAACTTTAATTCAATTTCTGCGTTTCCTCAAAAAATGATGCGATAATAATCATGTTCCAGCAAATAAGAAAAGATAGAGAAAAGGAGAAAGTACATTGTATCTTGAGATAATATCCAGGGGTAGGGTGGGGAATGAAATTGAAAGAACAATGCTTCCACGAAGTTACTCACGCGGAAACAGGAAAGCGTATTTGATCTTCACTTGGGACACATAAAAGTTGACGACTGAGGCGTTCTATTTTTGTTGTGATATTTGGGATTTGTAAACTGAGAAACGCTCCCCTTCGTAGCTTGGAGAGTACTCAAAATGTCTTGTGAATATCGAATGCCAGACCTGATAAGTAAAAAGAGGGACGGAGACGAGCTATCGGAAGCTGAAATAAACCACTTTGTGAAGTCTGCAACGAACGGTGCCTGCGAAAGTCAGATCGGTGCAATGCTCATGGCCATGTACTTGAAGGGACTGAACCGTGATGAAACAGTGAGTCTTACCAAGGCAATGCTTTCGTCTGGAATATCTTTGCAGTGGCCCGAGGAATGGCAAGGCAGTGTTGCAGATAAACATTCTACAGGGGGAGTTGGTGACAAAGTCAGCCTCGCGCTAACTCCAGCTTTAGCAGTCTGCGGAGTGAAAGTACCGATGATTTCAGGTCGTGGTCTAGGCCACACTGGTATGCTTTCAGTCTTCTTACATGTAAAAGTTCAGTTGTACGATTTCTTTTTGTTAGATTTTATTCTTTTTGTTTACACGTTGAATCAGCTTTTCGCTTGACCATCGCTGGTAAGGTTTGGTAAACCGGCAACATAACACTTGAATATTGTTTGTTGTTTTGTATCTAATATTGTGCAGCTTTTCGGATTGTGAGTGGCTTTACGATTCTTGTCATTTTGCGGTGTTATCGGAAGGAAGCGACTATTGTTGATGAAGTCGTTGTTATTTAAAAAACATCGAGAGGTCACAGGGGGGCGTCATCAATCAGCTGGATGGTACAGTCGAGTTGACACTTCTGACCTGCATCGATATCGTCCTGATGCTGGTTTATTTGTGATATCTATCGACCTTTATCGTTGTGGGTTAACATCAGGCAAAACTGAAAATCATCTCCCTTATGGCCATCTTGAAGTGAAGTTAATTTGGACACAAGATGCACTGATTTACATTTCGTGTGTCTGCATGAGTCTTTTCTGAGTAACATGTTTTTTTCCTTTTCAGCCCTCTGATCGTACGTGAATCTTTTTTTTTTTTGTTCGCAGTGAATTTTTATTTTGGGTTTTTAAGTGAGCTTACAGGACATAATTTTTCAAAATAGCCCCTCCCCCACTCCAAAAGTCAAATGGTTCACTCCTTAATAGTTGTTTCTGGGGTTGGGCATTTGACACCATATGAGGTGACAGGAGGGGGGATTTCCCTCAAAGTCAAGGTTTAGCTAGTAAAGTCATCAACAGACAAATACTATTTCTTACAACTTTGTGGCTCAAAGAGAAGAGACAATACTCAAATGCTTCATGCTGTGTTTGAAGATAAATAGAACCTTTGCTTATTAAAATATTATTTACTAATTGGAACATGGTGGAAGTCCAAAGTGGGTTTCCATGCTGCTCTCAGGCCCCGTTTACACGGGTCCGGACAAATCTTTGCACAGACAAAAACTTGCACGGTTCCATCTTGAGTTTACAGGGGACCGGCGGAACTAGATGAAGTTTTGAACAGCTAAGTGTGCAAGTTTGGGACCAGAAAAAAGCAGGTCTACTTTTTGACCAGCACGGTTCCATATTTGTACGGACTCGTGTAAACACCCGAACCGTGCAACTTTTTGCTCAGATAGCGTGGTTATGGCCTGGAATCAAATGCCGCGACTGGTCTAAACTTTGCATGGATCCGTGTAAACGCCACTGCAACAGAATTTGCACGGATCCATGTAAACAGGTGGTCCAGGAACAAAATTCGTCCGTGCAAAAATTTGTTCGGACCTGTGTAAACGGGGCTGCAAAGTGGGGGAATTTGATCATGTAGTATGATTCTTATGTGGGTTATTTGAATACCAGTTTTAGCCAGGTAGTGGAAATTTGACCAAAAGACAAATTAAGATGTCAAAGGCCTGAGGTTTCCCAGGGGGAGGGAGTTGAACTTTTATATTGACCGGCTAGATTAGACTGACATAAAGCTTTTCGCTGCCAGTTGAAAAGCTTTGATAGGCTAGAAACGTTGTATTGTCATCATTACATAGTTTCTTTACCACTGTGTGAAATTAACCACGAACTAAATAATAATATAATTTATAATTTTATGCAGGCGGAACCCTTGACAAGTTAGAGTCAATACCAGGCTTTCAAGTGAATCTGGACTCCACACAAATGTGCAGTGTTTTGGGAAAAGTTGGTTGTTGTATTGTGGGTCAGACGGAGGCACTGGTCCCAGCTGATCGGGTACTGTATGGTATAAGAGATGTGACAGCAACGGTAGATTCAATGCCTTTGATAACAAGTTCTATCTTATCAAAGAAAGCAGCTGGTGAGCAACCTCTTATATTAGGATGGTTTTCAATAAGTGTTAAATTTAAAAGAGTATGCCACAATTTCTTTGGCTCAAGTGCTATGATTATTATCATTATTATTACAGTCAGATGCGAGATGAAATCGCAAAAGATAATGGACAAACTGCAGCAGGGATCAGTCACGACTTGGTACAAAACAATAAGCTGGCCCTTTCTTGTACGACAAATCTTCAATTTTCCCTTTGTATCCCTCTGAAAAAGCTATTTTTACCACAAACCAACACTAGTCACTTGATTCTGTCTGTTCAAAAACCAAACTACGGAATTGACCTAAAAGCGAGTGCAAATTGTGAAAATTTACAATGGTACAGGTTTGCGTCTCAGCTACAAAAAATATGGATCAAAAACCACCAATCACAGCCACCTAGCATGACTTTTTTTAATTGCATGTGAAACACAGACGTACATTGCTGATCAACTGATCGTGTCTTCTTGATTTAACATCGCGTTTGCATAAAATGTCATTCTTATCTATTCTTTGGGTATACCAAAGCCAAAATCTCGAAAGAACAAGTTCAGTATTTGAAAACAGTAAAATTGAAGATTTCTGGTAGAAGAAAAAGCCAGCTCGTTGTTTCGCGTCAAGTGGTGACTGATCAATGCTGCAGTTTGGCAGTTATGTTTTGCAGTTTCATTTCACATCTGATTGGTTGTGAAACAATAAACATTCCAGACATTGGTGTTCACGGCTTTATGGGCAAGACTGTAATATTGTTTTTAAAAACATCGTATTTTTGATGAATGTCGTCATTTTTCAGCCTATCAAGCCACCTTAAAGCTGATTTCCAGTCCATACTGCACACTCTCGAGAGATTGTTTTAATTTGTTTTTTGTTTTGCCTCATGTAAGACATCACAAAATGTAAACATTTCGCAACTACTTACGTGAAGTAAATTCAAAGTTTAAAAACAACAGCCATTATGGATACGAAGTGGTCGAAGGTTAATAGACCACTTTCATAAATGGAGGCCAATTATAAATCTTTTGCCAGCATTAAAATAATTAGCCTTACTGACCTCATTTTGAATTTGATAATTCAAAAGAAATTTTACTCTGAAACGAGGTTAGTAAGGCTAATTTAAATCAATACAAAAGAATTTTAAATTGGCAGCCATTTATGAAAGAGGTCTATACTTCATTCTTTCTCATATCACTTCATGAAACAACTTCACAGCTGTAAAAATCAATAAAGCTGTTGGAAAAAGAATTTGAAAGGTCTCAAAGATAAGGTATGTGGTTCTTAACGAATAACATTGATTTGCATTCCATCATTCTCAAGTGATCCGTTTATAATTTTTATAAACATTAGGGTTCTGATACTGCACAGTATGGACTGGAAATCATCTTTAAGGTAGAATAATAAAATAACATTAAAATTTTTAATCTCAGTTTTTTAGATCCCAGTGCTTCAAAAAATGTTTCCCCTCTTGTCCCACTAGAAAACCTCTCTGCCTTAGTGATGGATGTGAAGTTTGGCAAAGCAGCATTTGCCAAAACAGAAGAGAGGGCTCAAGCCCTTGCACATACTCTGGTTGGTACATGCTTTGGTTTGGGTATCAAGGCAGTTGCCCTTATCACTAGCATGGATGCCCCTCTGGGAAGAGCAGTGGGGAATTCTGTGGAGGTGGCAGAGGCTATCAGCTGTCTGAATGGAAAGGGTCCTGAAGACTTGAAGGAACTAGTGTGTGAAGAAGGCAAGTTGATTTGGATTCAAACTTTTCAGTAATAATGAAATGAAAGTCTTCACACAATAAAACTATGTACCTTATTTTAATGTGGCAAATAAATGGAAGGTTGTTGCTTGAAACACAAATCTTTATATCTGAGCGATTTTGCAAAAAGTGTGCCTGCTAGATCTTCACCTGGATTTGGGCATACCCGAATCCAGGCCTAGCACCAGTGACTCTAGACTTTGGTGGGAGGTGGGGGGTTCCATCAAAGCTGGGCTGGGTATATGGCTCAGCCAATGGCCTACCTGCTGCACCCGAATCCAAGCCTAGCAAGCGACTCTCTTACCCTTGGGCTGGGCTGTTAAAAGGTCTAGCGAATAGTCATAGAGAGTGTGTGCACCTGACGTCATCAAATTCTCAAATCCAAAACAGAAAAGCAAGTAAAGATTTTATCCTCATCAGGCACAAGAGGTACCAAATTTATGGCTGTTTACAACTGTCCAGCTCAATAGTATCCTTCGTTTGGAAACCAGCGCATTTTGAATTTCGAAGTTATGGCGGTGCGTGACATAACCCTAAGATCGCGTTTGTCGAAAAATATACACTTATCTCGTGATTTTTAGCCATTTTAGGAGTTTAAGTATCAGGAAAAGTACTTTTGTAAATATTTTTTGGTTCGGTTCAGATAATCAGTCCACTAAATAGCTAAAGTAAGTTCCAGATGTTTACACTATTTACTGGCCGCCATGTTGGAGGACTAAAGAGGTCCTCCAACATGGCGACCCCATACTAAGCTCTGTAATTTTGTGCAGCACATTTCGACAAATATCTCAACTTTGGGAGAACGCACACACCTTAAACTTGGATAGCTGTCTTCTTTATTTATCGTTTACAATATCTCAATTTTTTGACTTCATTCGATGCACGGTTTTTGATTTTGTTTTTTATTGCGTGACACTGCACACACTCTATAAAGTTGAGTGATGTAGCAGCTCGCCTAAGGTCTCACATGATTGGCTTGTTACCCTTTGAGAGTACAATAGAACAAACAACAGAAACAATGCCCCTATCCCTAAAACAATAACAGCTGCTACAATGATAAAACAAAAGCAGCTTTGGACAGCTGCTACACTACTGATAAAGTTTGCCAAATCTGTAGTGTTGTCACAAATTATGTAACATTTTACTCGATCAGTTCAATACTTGACTTTAGCTCAGTGTGCACTGCTATTAGACCCAGACTTCCCGGACACTCTACATGGTGTACAAAATGTGTTAGATGCACATGGTACCAAAGCAATGCTAATTCCAGTAAGCCCATTTAGCATGCTTGTTTTGGTGATCCTCATGTGCCTGATACTTTTATGCAGCTCTAAAACCACTTGTACTAACTGTTACTTTGTTCTCCAATTAACCAATAAAATCTCTAACTTTATAAAAGTTTTCACAAATTCTAGTTTATGGGAAGCCATGATCATCATCATCATCATCATCATCATCATCATCATCAATCTTTATTTATACACGAAATCGTATCATTTTACATGGTCTTCCTAGGAATCGTGTTTAAAACTAGACTAAAATACTCTAAGAAACTATTGATGCACGTTGCATGACTGTGTAATCATTGTTAAATGGGAAGTCATGATGCATATGTTATGTGTAATCATTGCTAATAAAAGTAACTTTCAAAATAATAGTATATTTATCAAAATTCAAATATTTTACATTTAGGTGGTCATCTTCTTCATGCTTTGAAAAAAGCCGAATCAGAGGAAGCCGGAAAGAAACTCATTGCTGACAGCTTGGAAAATGGAAAAGCTTTACAAAAGTTCTGTGAAATGATAATAGCTCAAGGTGTTCAGCCAGTAGTGGCACAGAGGCTTTGTTCAGCTGGGGCAGACCCCTTCAGCATCCTACCTCTTGCTTCTAAAAAATTAGAGCTTGTTGCCAAAAAGAGTGGCATTGTATCAGGAATAGATGCACTTGTAATGGCAAAAGTGACCCATGAGCTTGGTGCTGGGAGAATTACTGCCACAGACAAAGTTGATCATGGAGTTGGTTTAGTATTAGGGGTACGTGTTGGTCAGTTCATAAGTCAAGGTGACAAGTGGGTTACAGTCTACCACAATGGCAATCTTGGTGATTTGCAAAAAGCCTCATTGGAAAAGGCTCTGGAGGTTGATGAAAATGGGGGTACAGTAGACCTTCCTGCTGTGTCAAGAATTATTGACATCATTGACAGTGAAAGGCGTCGTTCAATTTTTGTTTGTCAGTAGAGTTACTGACCCTAAGCAGGATTTATAGCTTTCAAGAGATTTTTTTACATCAAAAATGAGGGTTCAGAATTCTAGATTTGACCATTCCTTCATTTCTTATTATCACACATCACTATTTAGTTGCTTGTGTCTGGGAATGTGGGTAGAATATAGGAAAAAATGTACCGGTAATATGGTGAAGCAGTAGAAGTAATATTCTGAAGATAATTTTTTGAAAACAATTTTAGTTGCATCTTTGTTTAGGCTGCCTGGTGTTCCATGTACAGTGGAACCCCGCCTTGCGACCACCCCGTTAATACGACCACCTTGTTATTACGGTCACTTTATTCTGGCCTGAAGAAAAGCTTGGTCAGTCATTTTCCTATTTAAAGAACCCCATTAATACGACCATCCCGTTAATACGACCAGTTTTCCATGGCCCAAAGGTGGTCGTATTAATGGGGTTACACTGTACTAAGTTTCTAAAGCGTACATAGTTCAGTTCTAATAAGATTGACTAGCACTATATTTCTTAACTGTAACAGTTACTGTAATCCTTTCCACCCTGGGAGTAAAACAATGTCTTCTTTTATCCAATCTATACCTAAAATCCAGTACAAAGTACAAAATTTGACCTTTGTTCAATATTTAACCAATTATTAGCAGGAATCCATGCTGTATTTATACTGATGCCTGCCAAGTTGAATTTAATTTGTTCAGGTGCATTGTTTCATTCATGGCAAAAACAAAGAAGCGGCATTCTCACACAACCCTCATTACAGTAATTATTACAGGGCAGATTACAAAATTAGGTGCATGTTGCTGATTATAAAAATTTGTGGTGTCTTTTTCCTCTTTTTTCCATGTAAATGCCAGCCTTACTCATAAATTGCATAGTCACTTAAAAATAGCGTAATATAAATAATACAATATAATTGAAATGATGTTTAAATATTGCATGCATTATGATTATCATAATAATTAATGACTTTGATTGTGTCACAAAGGAATTATACCAGTGAGTAACCCCTTGGAAAATATTTCTTTTAACACCAAGATTGTTGTTTGCCTGGTTTTACATGATTGTATAATAGTTATATTTAACTTAATGAGAAGTTGCCATTTGTAATAAATTATTATTTAGTGCTAAATTTAGAACATAATAACATGAAATAAAGTCAATTTACGCTTTCCTTGACTTCCTTTACTCACTTTGAGTATGTTTAGTCTCCTTTGGCAACCGTTACTAGGGTCGTCACGCAACACTTTGTGTGACGATCCCAACAACTGCTACAGCTGCTACTACGGCTCGCCCAAAGGGAATCTATCAACGAGAATTTAACCCTGTACTGTAAAGAGATGATGGGTCTTGCAGTAGAAAAAAGGCACAATGGAAAGATTAACAAAGTGTGGACACTTGATGGTAAAATCTTCACCAAATTGTCTCCGATGGGCAATCCTCAACAAATGTTTCTCTAGAAGATGTCAAAGAACTTTAAGAAGCCAACCGCTACAATTTAGGGAAGAATGGCCAGCCCCTCAAGAAACAACAGAACAGTGTCCCAGACTGACTAGCATATGTACAGTGTGTAATCATATGTTGTTTCGTCTTTTCTGTGACTTTATAATGTTTACGCGTAAGTTCTTAGTTTTACCTTTACTTAATTTTTGTAAATAATGTAATTGTTAATAAATTAAAACAAACGAAAAAAAAAAACTGCTACGAAGGAGACTAGGTAACGTTGTGTCAATTTTCTTTTTTTTTTTTTTAAATTTGTTGGAAAAGCCATTTGACAAACATTAAGTTCTTGGAATCAAATATAAACTTGCCTGAGACAATGGGACAGAGGTCATGTTGCACCTTGACTCCAGGATTAAGTTAATCCTGCACAATTCATGTCAACTACATAAAACGTTACATTTTTATGTTGATAACTTTTGTTTGTTTTTATTGTTTCACATTGGCAGGTTTGAAAGCTGAAAGTAAATTAATGAATCAAAATATTGTTTTCTTCATAACTAAGAGGAAGAAGATCTTTATTAACTTTAAATTCCAAATAGTATTAATTGCTGAACACAAAATGCAGGCCTGGTAAGTTGATTTTGTAACCATGGAATCCCATGATAACAGACTCTTTCTTTTAACCTAACTGCCCAGGCTGTATCAGTACCAAATCACATGCTTTCATAATGTTCAATAGACTTCAT
Organism: Platygyra sinensis; assembly: GCA_019787425.1. NCBI lineage: Eukaryota > Metazoa > Cnidaria > Anthozoa > Scleractinia > Merulinidae > Platygyra > Platygyra sinensis. The sequence continues at coordinate 3,214 of JAHPZR010002935.1, read as the reverse complement.
TGTCACACACTTCTAAAATAATTCACCCTTTATTTGGCAATTAGTACTGACACATTGGAGTTACAAATCCAATAACAAGAATTTTTATTCACAAAAAACAGAGGCACAACACTTGCCAAGTTTAAATGTTATAAATCACACTTCAATTATCATGCTGGTGTCATTGCTTTTAGATCTCTTATACACTGGCTAACACTGTCTTTTTCCTGTGTACAGATCAGAAAAAATAGATACATCAATTATTGTTTCTTAACAAATAGCTTGAAAAAAAAAACCAGCAGTCTAGGATAATGCAGGGTAGATGTACCACAAAAGCATCATCACAGAAAGTTATTTGACAATGATGTCAACATTTGAAAAGCATAATTAAACTAACCATGTTAATGTTCATGACATTATCTTAAAAGCCTAATATATGCATTTTGGGGGAACTGACAACAACATCTTTATTTCTTGCATTAAATATACAAGAAGCTAAACTTTATCAAACTTTCTGGAGAATAAGCCTTGCAGTGGTTGTGAACCATTGTTGACCTTTTCTAAAGGCAAACAAGAACCCACACAGACAATAGGACAGCATATAATATAGCGTTAAAATAGACATTTCAATTTGTACCGTGCATCACAATCAAGACTAGGTTTTAAACACTAATACCTTTCTTTATCACAGATGTAGCTAAGGAATCACTACGCTGGCTCATGAAAAATTGCAGTCCGCTTTTTCGGCCCCTGTAGCTACACTAAGTCTTTGCTTTTGTGTGAAATTTCAGCAAGATTTAAGTTCACCTTCAGCCAATGAAATTAGCCAACAGCATCCCTCAATCACAAATGACTAAAACTTAGATATAGCATGGGACTAACAAATTTAGGATTGTGTTAGGCAAAAAACACACAAAAGACAAAACAGAAACTAACATATACAATGCATCTAGCAACAATATTATGACATTTAGACATACCAGTTGAGGTGTAATACTCTTCACAACTTCTTGTTCCACCCAGTCAATTATGTGTTCTTGTTCAGTCTTTCGCTGGAAAGCTTCCATTTCTGCTTGGTAATCCTGTGCACCAAACATAATTTTTTTACTCAAAACTAATTTAAATTATTTTTCTTGAGACACGTTACTAATTCATCAAGTATAAAATGGCAAAAATACAAGACACACAAAACAGGTAAAAAACAAAAGAAAACATAAGAGGTTGGTAGCATTTTGAAATGTGTTCATATTGTAATAAGCTTAATTTTTGAATTTCTTTGGCCGCCATTGCCTTTTCTTTAATAGTTTCCATCATGAAACACCGTGTTAATTTAAAAAAACTTGTTTCATCAAAATAGTTTGTCAAAAATACTCTGCTGCACCTCATAACTTTTGCACGTTCTTTTCTGCATTTGGAAAGGCAAAGGAACATTGTCTCATGATGGGTGATAAACACAAAATTATTCTTATTTGTGGATTAGAACACAGTTCTCAGAAAATATGCATGCAGATTGGCTAAAAATCGAGTTATAGAAACACTCATGAAAGTTTGGGAGAACTCATTCTCCCAAACTTCCACTCTTGTTTCACACTAATTCGATAGAAACACAGTACATGTTTTTTATTTCTTAAATGGTCAGAGTCCAATGCCACAAGGCAACATCTACAAGAAATGAAAGAGCAGTAGATGATTCTTACCAAACGTTTCTTGACCTCCCTGACAACTTCATGAAGCCTGTTGCGGTACTCCACTTCCAAAGACATGGCATTGTTTTCCTTCAACAAAACAGTTATTTTAAAAACTGACTAATCTGTCAAGTTAATAAGTGTACTACTACAGGCATGAGTACATGTCTAGATCATAATTTTTACTGTATGTCTAACAGGGAAAATAATCATCTGTGCACAAGCCTTAGTACTTTAGTACAGTAAGACCTTACCCTCATAACTTCCACGATGTCCTTTCTTGCAGTGAGCATGTACTCAATTTTCTTTTCTTCCTCTATTGCTTTTGTTAACACCTCAACTTGACTGTTCCGACCTTCATTGTACAAATCCAAGATTTCCTGTTTAAGAAGTGTTCGTAAACGTGCATTAAGAATACCTTTTTCAAAACCTACAGAACAATGTGCCACCACAGTTAACTAAGCTGGGGTCTCTTCAAAGCATAACCTAAACCAGAGTAAACTTTTTAGCACTGCAAAAGAACAGAAAAAAACATACTATGTATATTGTACAAATTTTGTTACCACCTTTTCCAAACCACATTTCACACATCAAAAGAAGCAAATCTTCTAGGTAAATGCAACATTCAAGTGAACACAGTTTAAAATCCCATCTGATTTTCTGCCAACACAAATTATTTGACTGTCAAATCTTAAAAAAGCGAAAAACTGATGGTCTAGCCCAGATGAGTGTGGCATGTACGAACCTGACTTCTTTCATCCAGCATGTCTGTGATTGGTTGGGAAATCCTCAAGTAAAGGGCATACACAGTGGCTCCCATAACAACAGCAAGAAGAGTCTGCAAAACAACATAAAGCATGGCAACAATGACTGGATGCACTTCATCCTGCCTGAGCTATCAGACAGACAGACAGACAGACAAACTTAATTTAAGCATGATTAAAATAGCTTAAGGGGTCATGTACAAAAAATTGTAAATCAAAATTAAATCACACTGGGTACAGAGTAATGATAGATACAGTTCTTCCAAAATTTGTCAAAAAAATTAAACTATTTTGCTATCATTTTACTTCCATTTTTGAGCTACTGTGAATGGTTAACTTCTTTCTGCAGTGTTTCACATGTTGTTTCACGCTTGCACACATTCATCAAACCTATGTGCTCCATTATTGATGGAATGTGGGACCAGTCAGGATGTTCCTGCTTCTTACAGACACCTTGACACCAATTTTCTTTTAACCAATAGAAAGTGACTATCATGTGCGTCACTACATCTTTGCTACAAGTCAGCTTGGAATGTTACAGCTGTATCTGCCTTTTGAAAATCTCCACCAGCTTTTGAACTTTTGTTTGCAAAAAAAATAGCTATCACTTTTATGTTGCTTGAAGGCCAGGTCCATTTTACTCTCTTCAAATTTGCAGCTATGTATAGTTTCCAATGTTTGACATCTCTTCATTTTCTTTTTTTCCCCTTTTTTTTCCGAAACAAGATGGCTACAGGGCAAAAGTAGTTTTTGTCCCTAGCGACCTCAAAACCCCCTTCTCACGAA
>JAHPZR010002934.1:2500-12979 GCA_019787425.1 Platygyra sinensis | reverse complement strand
GCAATTTTATGTAGTAGGGTTAGACGGCACAATTCCCAGAACCCCAGTCCACTCCCCATCCTTTCTCACCGAAAACAAAACAGAAAAGGATATTGCGACATCATGGTACAAGATCATACTGTATGCTTTCATATGGTAGGTGTAATTTTTTCAGGTGTTTTCATTTTTAGTAAAACAATAATCATGCCACTTACCCTTGTCGGATAAGAGATTATATATTATAGCCAACTCAGCACTTCACACCTCATAGGCTATCTATCCTCTTTTAGTAAAAATCTACTAGCGCTCTATCATGAATGCCAAATAATTCTATGATTGGCTATGCTACTCACTGTCTATTTAACAATTAGTATCACCCAACTAGTGGTCTAATGCAAATCCTGCATTTTGATTGGCTACGCTACTAGTGGTCTAATGGTAATAGTCATCGAGTAGCGAAATTCGCCGGTTTTTCTTTCGTTTTTTCCCCCAAATAAATATTTCTTCAACTTGCATTCACTAACTTTATTACTGCCTTTTCTGTCCGACTAGTTGGGTGATACTAAAACAATTAGACCCTTCGCCCTCAAGGGCCACGGGTCAATAGCCCATTCGGCTTCGCCTCATGGGCTATTGACCCGTAGCCCTTTCGGGCTATGGGTCTAATTGTTAATTAGACTACGAGCCCGAGTCTTCTACGAGCAGATAGTCATGAGGCGCAGCCCAGTTGACTATCGCTCGTAGAAAACGAGGGCAAGTAGTCTAATTGTTTTAGACGTATAAATTTACCGTAGTCTCATTGCATAAAAAGAAAAAAAATCAAGTATCGCGTATTAAAGAACTGTTTTATTATGTTACATCAGATTCAAACGTGACATGCGATGTGCACTGATGCGTAACTGTTGACTGTCAGCAGATAGCCGACGGTAATATAGCCAATCAAATTCACGGATTCACAATAGACTACGGTAAATTTATACTAATCTGTGATAGATAGTGAGTAGTGTAGCTGTGTATGCTAAAGGCTGCTTCTTTGAGGTGTCTGTTAAGAAGATTTAGATAAAGTTTTGAACAACTAGATTAAACAATTAGATAATTCACTCTCGAGTTCTATGCATGATACAAAAAAAAGTTGACTCGAGCTGTGCCCTTGTCAACTATCACACGATAGGTATAGTGTATATTGCATATATTGCATAATGTTTCCTACCTTTTATGCTTAGAGCCATCCAAATACATCTCAATATCCCTTTGAAGAAGTTTAACATTCAGTGCATCACTCTAAATAACAACAGTTTATACACAACTTTTAAGCATTTGTGTCACTGACATAGAAACATTTGGATACATGCATCTACATGTAGACATCAATCCCTACCCCCTGCCCCTTATAGTAAACTGTCCTACCTTTTATGCTTAAGAGCCATTCAAATACATCTCGATTCCCCTTTGAGAGGTTTAACATTTAGCGTAATCCCTTACCACCAGTTAAACTAAGAATATTATTAATTGGCAATTAAATGAAAGGCTTCCTTCTTCGACTGACAGTGACATGAACATGTATATCTGAGTTCAATAGAAATGTTAGATCATTTCCATTCCAATAAATTCTACAGTACTTACTGTAAGTTTCAAACATAATCTGTATATTGAAAAACATTTTCAGTCAGTGTGACACAATTTATTTTCAATAGTTTTTTTTATTTGGCTAAAATGTGTATATGTACTATAAGAAAATTCTCAAAATAAACACCAATGATTATAATTGCATTGTCAATCATATCTCTTCCTTGAAACAGTACAGTGTATATAAAGTGGTCACATGAGAAACTGCTTTGCTTAAAATCAAATACATATTAATGAAGTAACTGGACTGTCTAATACTTATAGAATCACGTGTAAGCTGTTCACCATAATATTTTGGTGAGATTTTGTGCATTACCTCTCTTTGATTGAACAGTCTAATAATTATCATCAAGTACCTTAGAAAGCTCAGATTTGGCAACTGCTTTTAACTTCTTCATGAAATCTCTGCAATCATCCTGAAATTTCAAAACAATTCCATTAAAAAATTCAGTCAAGTTCAATTACTGCCAATCAAATAATTAATTTTACAAGCCCATGAACCTCAGGGTACAAGGAGTAGTGCCAGTACAAATTAATTATCTAGCATAGTCGTGTATTACTCAATACACAATGCATTAGAGACTAATTCGACTCAACAGAGAAAAATTAAGTCTGTGTCAGGCTGATTTCCCCATATAATTTTGCCAGAGATTCCATCTTAGGTTTAACTGACTCTTACTATTCCCCCAGGTCACTCATTCAATTTCCTAGGCATCGCCGGTATGAATTATTTTACATTCCTCAGTGGAGAAGGGACAGTATGAAAATAAGGTGAATTCAGAGGCCTAAAACCAACTGGTCACTAAGTCTCCCTCTGACAGATACTTATAGAAAACTAAGGCTAAAGAAAAAAAATCTACAATCTACATTATACACTGCATTAGGAGCTACTCTAACTATTTGAGATCCTGATTTACTCATATACTGTAACTAATTTAATCCAGTTAGTCATAGACAATAGTGTTTTCCAAAAGGTAAAGATAAAAATTATCAGAAATTACTGCTGCAAATCTTTTATTTGGCCCACTCATTTTAAGCACCCCTTTTTCATATGAAGCAAGAAATCCGAACCCTAAGCCCTCCTTCACTATCCCACATCCCGTGATGATCCCCTCTCTTTTTTTCCCCTACATGTACAACCAGTACATTAAATTTCAGACTGTAGTTACCACAGATTATGAAAGCAATCCAAGCAAAAAATACAACATATTGCATTCGCAAATTTTGGGGAAATATTTATTGCCCATACTTCCATGCAATAATCAATAAAACAACAATACAGTAAATGTTGATTGTTTGGTAAATTTACAGGTAAGTAATGGCATCAGGCCTGTGGCACATATAGCCAGAAGGTATCCCTGTTTCTGTGCAAGTGCAGATGAAGTGTTTAGGAGTATGCGGCCCCAACAAATGAAAAGCTTCACATACATGCAGCCCATTGGAGGTCCCCCATCCCCAACATTTAATTCTCCAGTAGCCACTTGTAGGTGAAGCTCAAGGCACTGTAAGACTTAAGTGCCTATTAATTAAGATCCCCAAGAACAACAATGCAATGACCCGGCCAGAGCTCAAATCCCTAGGGGGGGGGGGGGGGGGGGGGGTACTTCCTATAATGGCCTATATATACAGGGAGGCTAGCCCACATATGTAGAGCACACTCCCATATTGTCTAATCCATATATATCCATATATGGAATGTCTTATCCATTTATGGATATGTGGGCTAGCATGAAGTTTTGACCCAAAAGGGGTACCTTTTCAGGCATCAGGTATATATAAGGGAAGGGATTTCACAAGTTCAGGTATATAAAAGGGTAGGGAAATCGGTTATTTAGGTATTTAAAAGGGCCTTCAATTATAATATTTCGAATAGGCGCCCCTTATGGCTGAATCACTTTATTTATTAAGCACTACATGAAATGAGAACCAGACTTCCTAAAGTAGCTATGTGAAAGGAGTACCTTTTTTCAATAAAAGGTATATAAAAGGGGTACCTTTTCTGCCAAAGTGGTATATAAAAGGGTAAGGAACCTCCCCGTATAAGACTTTGTTAAGTACCCCCCCCCCCCCAACCCCTCCTGGGCTCAAACCCAGACCAATCAATCTGGAGTCCAACACACTAAGCAACAGCCCACCATGCCATTGCACATTGAAGGAATAAAATACATGTACCATGTTTCTATCGAGTTATACAAACACGAGTGGAAGTTTGGGAGAACAAGAAATGCTACAGGAACCCAAGCCACAGAGCTTTTTTCGAGTTCTCCCAAACTTGCACGAGTGTTTCAGTCTTTTACTCGATAGAAACACAAAGTACATGTTTTCTATTTCTTTTAGAAAGCACTGTGACGAGAAAAAGGAAAACAACTAGTTAACTTTTATTATCAAAATGTAAATTTTCTTTGCTCGCGCCATCACTACATCAACAGCACGTGCTAGTTCTGTGTCTCCGTCGAGTTATACAAACACTACTATTAACCAATCAGCGCGCGTGCTTATTAACAGTTAGACTACGAGCCCGAGTTTTAGTCAACAAGGCGTAGCCGATAAAAGAAAAAATGTCAAGTAACGCATAGAAAAGAACTGTTTTAATATGCTACATCAGGTTTCAAACGTGATGCGTGATGTGCACTGATGTGTAACTGTTGACTATCAGCAGATAGTCAACGGTAATATAGCCAATCAAATTCACGGATTCACAATAGACTACGGTAAATTTATACTAATTATGGTTAACATAACAAAAAGTAGAGGAAAATTGGAACCTACCAGTGTCCCCTGACATCTTTTTATTAAGCTCTCCTTATTTATTTAAACCCTTGAACTGTATTATGGTTACCCTGTCTCAAATGCAACACCTAAATCTTAAATTAAAAAACATTGCCCATTGTCTCCCTTTGACAACTAAAATCATCTGGCGTTAGACAGAGTACAATCTAACTTAAGTCACTCTTAGGGTATAAAGAGTTAACGGGTTAAACAAAGTGGGAGACATTGCCAATAATATTTTTAAACCCTCTTAGAAGCTGAAGTGTATATTTTCGCATGATTTAGTGTTCGTGAATCTCAGCCGAGTCGCACTGGATTAGAAAAATCTCATATTTAGTTTGAAAGTGTTGCCCTTGATATTGACTTGACACCCAAATTATAGTACAGTTTGTTGTTATCGTCCCAGGGGGACCTGTTCAGTTTACGAGTGGCTTTTTATTGCACAATGATCACATTTCTCCAGCATTTCAGGAGTAGTATCAGCTGAGGAAATGCAAGTTGAAAACTGAGAAATTTACAGACGTTTGTATGACTGGGGGTATGCATTATACCCCCAGTCATATGTACAAATGTCTGTAATTTTTTAATTTTCAACTTACATTTTCTCTGCTGATATTACACCCGAAATGCTGAAACTTTGCAGGGTTACTAAAGTAAAGGTGTTCTTTCTAGCGCTGGAATACGTTTTTAATTTTGACTTATTTGAATTTTTGGTCACCATTTTAGAGAAGGGCCTGTAGTTTTCACGTCACGCAAGTAAGCTTAATTATCATGCAAGTGAAAAATAAAATCGCTTACCATTCAATAAATTGAGTCAGGAAATTGAAATATCGTAGAAGAGTTATAAATAAACATTGGGCCAAACTTTCGGGGATGTCCGATATTCTGAACTCGAGTTATTCGACAAAGGGTATCACTGAAAATTAATAGTGTATGGAGACGCCATGTTGGAGCCCGTCTGAGGGACTCCAACATGGCGGCCGATCAAACCAGTGGAAACATCTGGAGTTTACTTTGGCTCTCAAAACGTTTATTCTCTCTGTTAAACTTGAAAACATTCGCATAGCACTTCTCTCAACATACTGGTTACTCAGATCTCGAAAACATAAGGCGAATCGATAATTTCGTGCACGTAACATGTTACCCAGCAAATGGGCCCTTTGCAGTTTACGATCACATGGTACAAAAACCGCCATGCTGGAGAGCAAACCGCCCACTGGGACCTTCAAAACAAAAGAATATTTAGTTAAGTTGCTTTGTTTTGGAGGTCCCAGTGGGCAGTTTGCTCTCCAGCATGGCGGTTTTTGTACCATGTGATCGTAAGCTGCAAAGGGCCCATTATGTCGATGTCACGCACTGTGGAAAAGCTCAGTGTTCTATTTTCAAAACAAAGTAGGCCAGCAGATATTTATTTAGAAATGACTTTTACCTGATGAAGATAAAAACTCAAAATGTTTAATTTTAGTTTTTTCTGACGTCACGTGAAAATTAAGAATACACTCAAAACCGCGTGACTCTGTACAAACAAGGTAAAAACTAAGGACAAGTAGTCACCATTCCAAACCGCTTCTATTGTTTGTATTCTTGGCCCATAGTCAAAATATCATGTGATGTTTGTGGCAAGTGATTACTGTACCTGTCTCTTGGCATACGCGCCCAAACTATGATCATCCAAGCTTTTGTCGTAAGTGTGAACGCCAATCTGGGTCGCGAATTCTGGACTCTCCTTCAAGCGCCACTCCCAAAATGACCTCAAAATGCTCTCCACCTCAGCTGACATTGTTGAATTATCGGTAAATATAGAGCTTCTGAAACTCAGAGGGGTACACTTTGCAAAGAAAAGGCAGAATAGTTGTGAAGAACACGAGTAAATCACAAGCAAGAAAAGAAGTGCTGGAAGTTCCACGTTTCGTGACACGAAGCCAGCAAAGCTACCTGGGAATTGTGTATCTCTGCGAGCTTTTAGAACAATGGCGAACGAACCGGCGTCAAATGGCTGCGTTACTATCGAAGGATTAACCACGAAATTCAGTTCAGAAGAAGCTCTTCAATTTGCGAAGAAGTTGTACATACACGGAGGAAACATTTCGAACTGGAACAGAATCAAAAGAAAAACTACCCCGAGTTCTGCTGATGAGGTTAGTGGCAGCTTCCAATTGTGCAGTGCTGTGGTTTATCAGAAAGGCAGTGGGGATTTGTTGTATTGAAATAGCCTCACCTTTATACTGCAACCATAATCAAAATATATTGCCATTATGCTCGTAAGACAAGAACCGATGAAAGCTTTGCAAAGCTTCCTGCTTTTGGTTGGGCGTTTTCAATTTCACTAAGAAACGTGATTTCTTAATACAGTATGCATACATGTACAATGGCTGCAATAAAGCTGCCAAAGATTTAGGCAGGTAAAATTCTTATTAGTCGTTGAGATTCTTGTGGGTTCCACATGATAGCAATTTATTTATTTTTTTATTCTTTTATCGAACTGTTCGATATTTTGTCGTTCAAATGAAGTATGAGGTCATGATAAGAACAGGTATCGCCCATATCGGATCGATCATGACTCAGCAGTTAATTCTTGCAGGGGAACATGTTTAAAACAATCGATGAATTCTTCGTTCGATTCTCACTTTGCATACGAGAAAGTGCTGTATTTGAAATGTTAAAGTAAAGCACAATGTATTGATGAAATACATTACAACTAGAAAAGAGTTTGTTTTCAAAAAAAAAACTGCAGTGTCATGCGTGTCTGTAAGCATTTCCTTATTAATTTTAAGGGTACTGATGCAAACTGCTATTTCTCGTAATTAAGGAACAACAAAGGGAATCTGATAATTGTAAGGGGTTTCCTATATCTAGAAACCAACCAAGAAGAAGGATGGTGTTACGCATTCATAATTCAAGTATTATTAGAACATCTAGGGTGCGTTCGTTTGGGATCAATCTGGAATAAGAATAATTGGAATAATGCGAGTAAGCGTTCGTTTGTGAGCTATTCTCATTCCGGAATACCTGGATTACCATTCCGGCTATTCTGCTCCTAGGAGCAGAATAGCCGGAATATATTCCGGAATATATTCTTATTCCGGAATATCCCAAACGAACGCACCCCTAATGTACTCATTAAATTCCAAAGGGATTAAATATCCAAAATGTAAAGGGATTCTAGCATAATTTCCATTTCTAATTTTAAAAAAAAACAATCACAACAGTGTGCAGTAAGGGGGGTAAGTATCTAAAGAAGCTGTGGTGCTGCATCGGTGGAAGTATTACAGGATAATTTGGTTTTATCAACTGAGTTGAAAATGTGAATTGGCCACCATAAAGAGATTCGAAAGCTGACGTTTCGAACGTTAGTCCTTCGTCGGAGCGGATCGAGGAATTGTGGGTTGTGTGTGGTTTATATACAGAAATATGGAGCTATGCTATTGTTTGGTGCCTGGCAACATGAAAAACAACAGAATAAATTATAGTGTGCAGTAAGCTAATGTTAGTGAGATAAGTAGTTAAAGCGGACTGAAAGTAATGTAACGTAAGTACATTATAAGTATGTGTTTTGCAAATATGAAAAAAGGAAATGAAAATTGATCAATGCCAGGCCTACTATGATCCTAAGATCCTACTCTTTTTCTTAGCTTTCAGAGAGCATAGGAACAACCCTAAGTAGTAGTTTGCTGCCGGTAAACAACAATGAGCAAGTGTTTAGCCCGGTAAGTTATGTTAGATGACAATCTCTTGTCAGTTGATACAATGTATTGAATCAGACAAATGCTATTAAATTAGTGGCTTTGCACTGGAATTTCCTGTTGGTGGAAGGGGTTCTGTAAGATCAATAGAATTATTGTATAGTCATAGAATGTGAATATTTAGTCTAAAGTGGTGGAGTCTTTAGAAAAAATCTCTTCCTTGAGGAGCTGTGGATATTTTCTGGAAAGACATTGCAAATTCATCCAAATAACTACAGCTGTAATTAATTTTAATTATTTTTTTTATTTGCAGAGAAAAGCAATAAGGTGTGTCAACAAAAAGTTTGTGGAGAAAATAGAAAGAGGAGAGAGAGAACATCTCAAGATCTCAGGTAAATAAATATATATAAATTATATCAGTGCAAGAAACCCAATAGAAAAATCTCTGGTAAATAATGCAACAGCCGTATCGCTTATCAGTAGAGCCTGGCATAAATCAGAGCTCAACATTATGGCTGCTGTGATGGCCATTGTGACTGGTGGGATTTTTTCACTGGCAACTAACTTTCCATGCCTCTCACTGAAATACTTGTGTTGGCGACTAAATCTGGAAAACTTAGGGATATTTTGATTAAGCATTACTAACAGTTGTAATTTGTCTGACAACTTTTAGTGTACAAACATATGTACAATTTCTTAATATATTATTTTTATTGTTTGTTAATTAAATGACTTTTGTGTTGTTATTATTATTATAATTATATTTACTTTACTATTAACAGCTATTTACTTGTTTGGTTTTAGTGAAAGTGTTTGCAGTTGACCTCAAACCTGCAATTATCCAAGATGCATTATTTAGAGGTAATACTATTCTTATTCCCCCCTGTGAATACTCCCATGATTCAGTGCACCTGTAAATAAAGGCGGCAAAATGCGAGATACAAAATCCCTCAACTTGTCACACAAAATTGTTTCTTTGCAAGTTTTGATCTATGTTTCGCATTTTTTACCTAGCGCAATCAACTTGACCCGCAACAAAAACATTTGTTGTGGGTTGAAGAAATGCAGCATGCTGATTGGTTGATTTGGTAGGGCACGAGCAAATTTGTCGCGCGACAAGTTGTGAGTTTGATGAAAAGCAAGCAACAAGGCCAAAATTTGTTGCTCAAAGTAGACTCGCGCCCTACTTTTCACAACAACTTTCTTCAACCCACAACTATTATTTTTGTTGCACAACAAGTTGATCATGCAAGGTGAAAAATGGGAAACATCAATGAAAACTTGAAACGAAACAATGTTGCGCGACAAGTTGAGGGTTTTTGTATCTCGTATTTTGCTGCCTTAAGTATTTCAGTGGCTCTCAAATTAGGTGGGAGGTACATGTAACTTACAGTGATAGCTTGTTGTTAGCTGACTGAGCTCTTTGGGTTGGAGCTTAAGTGAGCAAGAGTTACTGTTGTGTGCTGTGTTCTTGTACAAGACACTGACTGTGCATAGTACCTCTTTCAGGTGCCTCCCTACCATTTGATCCTCTTTGATACCCATAATAACCAAGTTATTGATATTTAACGTTTTCTCATGTGCAAAAGCTATGTGTGAGCTTGGAGTGGATTCTGTGGAGACTTTGTTCTTAGCATTACCAGAAAATTTACAAGGTGAAGAGAATCTAAAGGTCCTGAAAGGTTTCTGGGAGGTAAGAAATATACATGAGACATTGGTAATAAGTAACTGCAGCTGCAGTAATATTGGCAAATGCATTCAAGGAAAGAAGTATTTTGCTTGCAAGCATGTTCATTCTAAAAATGGTAATATTGCAAGATCCGTATGTGTGTGTACAGAGCAGTTTACATGTGCTTTCAAATTTTTTTATGATTAGAATTATATTTGGAATGAACTAACCAGTGAATGTTACTTTGTAATTGGTTATATAGGAAATGGAGTGTTTGCTAGACAGTGGATATGTGGACAGTTTGGGTGTATGTGACTTGGACAAAAATGTACTGGAAAAACTTTATGAGTGGGCACGGGTAAGAAATACAAAGTTATGCACGATACATACAGCATATGTTTGCAAATGAAAAGATAAATATTTTTGATTGGTGACGTGTAGTCTTGCCCATAATTTCATCTTGAAGTTCAGAGATGACTTATTGCTCTTTCTCTGTAGCATTCATTTGCGGCTGTTTGTACTGTCAGCATTAATTTAAGGTTTAAATAAATTGTATCTTGCTGCTGTAGTCCTGACTTTTTTTCTTCATCAACAATGATTGCATCATCTACATGTACACGTAAATGATGCAACCTTGAAGAATGAAGAGTGACAATGCCCATGTACATGGAAATAAAACACTCATGGCAGCTCTCTAGTTCTTAAAAACACATGTAAGTGGTAATGATGTTATCAATGGCCATCATAAAGTGT
>JAHPZR010002932.1:17500-42535 GCA_019787425.1 Platygyra sinensis | reverse complement strand
GCATATGGGTGTGCAGTACTATATAGGGGTGTATAGTGCCGCATAGGGTTGTATAGTACTGTATATGGGGTGTATAGTATTTTTAGGGTCGTATAGTGCTGTAAAGAGGTGTATAATATTGCATGGGGCGTCTAGTACTGTAGAGGGTTGATTGGACTGTATTGGGGTGTATAGAACTGTTTAGAGGTGTGTAGCACTGTATAGGGGTGTATAGTGCTGTATAGGGTTGTATAGTACTGTATAGGGGTTTAGAGTAGTCTATAGGGTGTATAGTGCTTTAGAGTGGTTTATAGGGCTGTATAGTGGTGAATAGTGCTGTATAGGGGTCTGTAGTACTGTATAGAGGCGTATAGCTCTTTATAAGGGTGTCTAGTACTGTAAAAGGGCATATAGTGCAGTACAGGTGTTGTGTAGTACTCTGCAGAATTGTATGGTACTATATGTTGGTGCGTATAATGCTTTATGGTGGTGTATAGTACTTAAACGGAGTCATTTCATATTCAAACAGGTCGACTTTCCATGTCCAACTTAATTCCCGGGTCGCCCCAAATAACATCTGTCAGACTTAATTGATTCAAACGTCAATCTCGTTATGTACTTAACTGGGACTCAAGTAGGTTCGGCTAGTGAAACGTTCGATGTTTGAAACAGAGGGCCTTAGATCCGCCCCCTAACTAAGCTTGTTTTTAGGCTGTGTGCGACACAAGTTGAGAAGAACACCAAGAGGAAAACACGTCGTTACAAAACGCTTGCTAAAAATGCGTTTATGGCGAAAGAAGGTAAGATTGTTCCTTTTTTTGCTATTTATTTCAGTAGCAGTCACAGATCCAAGTAATGTATGTAGACTTCGATCTCGGTGAATTTGTTTCATTTGTTTGAGAGGTGAAATTTCCCGTTGAGAAAAAAAAAAACAGGGTTATAATCTTAAGGTCTTTTTAAATGCTGTAATCTATCGAAATTTATATGATAAGTCAAATTGTTGTCGCATTTTGATTTGTTCTCTCGTACCTGGCGGACAAAGGAAAATTCAGGGAGGAGTCTTGTTGATCGTATTTCTGAAACTTTCACTTCTCATGTTTCTAAAATTAAAATTTAAGAATTGTTTTCAGGATTTTCCGAGGTTTAAATGTCTTTAAAAACCGATAGATCATAGATAGAATAGTCAATAGAAAGGAGTTAACAGAAGATCAAGGCAACCGCTTAAAGCCAAGGAATTGCGATGCACCTAGACTCACTGGACTGCCAAAGGTCCATAAGGAAGGAGTACCAATGAGAGGTATTGTGTCAATGATAGGATCCCCTTTTGAGAAAATTTCAAAGACCCTGATCCCAATCTTTTTAAAACTGAGAACTGTACAAGGGAGAATTGGCCTTTTTGCTAAGAATTCCAGGGAACTTAAAGAGAAAATCAAGAATTGGAGAGTTGAAAGAAATGAGATTCTGGTCAGCTATGATGTTAAGAACTTTTGCCCTTCGATACCAATTGACAAGGCGTTGGAGTTAGTGGAATAGTTAAGTGAGAATGAAAACCTCGGAGAAACAACCACAATGAGTGTAACATCAATAATGGAGTTGTTGAAGTGGACGTTTGATCTGACTTATTTTGAATACGGAGGAAGTCATTTTGTTTTGGAAAATTGACTAATAGGCCTTGGTGCCACGGGTAAAATTGCAATCATATACATGGAGGACGTCCAACTGAGAGCAATGGAAACGTCTCCATATTCCGGCCCTAAATGAGTGGTTCTGGAACGTGGATGATAGTGAGACCAAGTGCAAGGAAGGAGAAGCTCAAGATATACTAGATCACCTCAATACCATTGAGCCAGGAGTAATTGTATCTACAAAGGAAAACCAAGAAGGACATGTTTTACCGGTACTTGACTTAAAACAGACTGCAGACAGAAATACCAAGACGATAATGTACTCTGTCCATTACAAGAAGACTCACACAAACATAAATGTGAAGAAGAGATCCAATCACCCAGAAAGTATGAAAAGAGCCATTATAAAAGGTTTTGCTGACAGAGCGAAGGCTTTATGTGATGAAAAACATCTAGCGGAAGAACTACACAACATCGAGGACGTGTTTGTAGTGAATGGGTATCCCAGAGAAGCCGTGAGAAGGTTTATGGAACAACGATCTCAATAGACAAAAGAGAGCAAGAAGAACAAGAAAATCGTGGAGTTATGACTATACTATATTTAAAAGGGTTGTCTGAGCAGTTCAGGAGAACTACTAACCAACACTCCTTTCGAGCTGCTTTTAAACCTGGAAGAAAGATAAAAGAGATTAAACGCACATGCCAAGGGTCGCTTGGTGAAAGGCAGAGATGCGTTGTATATAAGATTCCTTGTGCTTGCCAGAATACTGTGTATGTGGGAGAAACATGGCGCCTTTTCCAAACAAGGAAGAAAGAACACATGGACAAAATCAGACTAACAAGTGGAGACCTTTATAAAGGAAACACTCTATCGGCAAAAAAAAGGGATGGGGAAAGAGAATGGAGGTCTAGCACGGCACACCATGGAGTGCCAAAGTGGTGTTGACTGGGGAAACGCAGAGATCGTAGCAAGGGAGAAAGGATTAAAACAAAGAAAAGCTGTCGAAGGAATTGACTCACTACGACAGAGACATTACGGAATGAGAGTCCTAAACAATTTTGACCACGTTGATGCACGGAAACCAATCCTAAACTCCTTCTTTGATCGTGAAAAAACTGCAGGAGACGATGAGTTATCACAAAAGTTAAAAGTAGTTGATGGGCCTTAATTTCCCGCGCATCTTGACATCATTTACACGTCGTGTAATGATCACGATACGTCATGTGTGGTTAATAAGTTGAACGTCAAAAAACGATCCGCCATTTTGATAACTTTTGAACGACCTGAAGAGGACCAGTAAAACTGGTCGAAACGTCGGTTTTTAAAAACATTTTAACCTCTGAAAATCCCGAAAACAATTCATAAAAAGAATCTTGTTGAGGCTAAACAAATACGAGAGCAGGAGGAAGAGAGAAAAACACGTTTTTCAGTTGAATAACCTTGCTCTCCATGAGTTCTCGTAGCTAAGTGGATAGAAAGCCCGCCCGGTGTACCTCTTTTCCACATCAGTCAGCCTGCGGATTATGAAAAGCAATGGTTGCCAGCCCTTGGTGATAGTCTTTCATTGTAATTAGACTCGACCCTGACTGTGATTGACAACATTAGGTTGAGGAATACCATTGTGGTGGTTTTGTTAAAAGCATTACTCTCTTCCGGTCTCAAGTGGAACTTACTGTCCTTATGTGTTAACTCTCTCAATGGTTTCGAGAGTGAAGCATACAAGGGTATAAACTTGGAGAGATAAACAGTCATGCCGAGAAAACTTACTTCTTACTTCTGCCTTCTGGGCACTTATGGATTCCTTGTACTTTCTGCGGTGTTCATTTGAGACCACCCCCCCCGCCCCCCCGAATTGGTAACCATAAAAGGTGATCCGTGCCTCGCCAAATACACACTTGGGTTCAATGAAGGCTATTTCATAATCTTCAGCTTTCTGAAAGAGCCGCTCCAGTGTTTCATTGTGTTCCTTCCAATTCGTTGCTCCAACCAAGATGTCATCTCTCTGATTGAGGCATCGGGGAATGTCACCGAAGATTCTGCTCATTGCCTAGGCAAACAGGTCTTGAGATGCTTTTGCACTAAATACCAGCCTCTTAGGCTTAAAATTACCCCATGTTGTACTGAAAGTTGCAATTGACCTCGATTGCGGGTGTAATACTAACTGATGGTAGCCCCGCCGAAAGTCCAATTTCATCCAAATAGTGGCATCATGAAACTTGTGAATGAAGTCTTCAAGTATTGGTGCCTGTGAAATCCGGCTTCTTTCCATGTACTTATCTGGGACTCGTAAGTCAACAGTCGCCCTAATCATTTTCAGCTCCAGTTTTTCTAACGAGGTTCCTGCAAACTTTGGTTGTACTACTATAGGGAGAACACCAAGTTACTAGTCCGTTGACAGGTACCTTCTCTAAGATATCTTCATTTACACACTGCTCCAGCCATTTGTCTAGAGGTTCTTGAGGGAAATGTGGTACCTGTTTGGGTTTCTTCGCGACCGAAGCTGCTTCAGGTTTCATATGGAATCGGCCTAGGATTTCACTGCTATTCCACTTTGTCTTTTATCTTGCCTGTACCTTGAAATAAGTGGCTGTACTTGTAAGTTAGATCTTTCACGTCTTGTTCACCTTTCTCTTGTTTGACAGTGTTTGCGCTGTGTCCCTCCTTAAAAATTGCCAGGCCATCGGGGCCTGTGAAACAGCCATGAGGTTGAATCCTTAGCTTTCCAGACTTTGTTAATGTTTCCTTGCTAATCATTGGGGGTGAATGTATTCTTCGAAATGCCACGAAAAATTTAGTAGCTTTCCCGCATGTCCATTTAAGAATGACTGTCTGGAAATCACCTCCTTCGACCTCAAGTTTGTGTTGAAGAGTACGCAACTTGAAAGTACTGTTTGTTAAGGTATGCTAGTCATTTGTTGTATTGATGAATGCCTTGAATTGGTGTTCGTCCACGATGTTAACATCACCACCACCACCATCAGCCTCCATTACCACATAAACATCGTTGAGCTCACTGCAACAGTGCGATAATTACCATTATTCTTACCAGTCTCTCTTATTGTGTTGGCCTGAGACAGGCGCTCAGCTGTCTGACTGAAAAGTGAAAATTCGTCTTCCGAGCCTGTAGATTTAGCATGTTCGGTTGTCTTCTTAATCCTTGCTTTTCTTTCCTCTGCCTGACTTCTGTTTTGTGGGCTCGGGGCTACGATTGTTCCCAGATTTGCACAGGGAGGTGAAATGATTCCATTTATGGTACTTGTGGCATTTCTTGCCACAAATGTTTTAAGCGACTGGAAAGAAGAAGCCTGAAGAAATCAGGGCTTCAACGGGATTCGAACCGGTGACCTCCGCGATACCGGTGCGATGCTCTACCAAGTGAGCTTTGAAGCCACACATTGGGAGCGAGGTCAACTCTTCTTTCCAATTGCTTAAATTGGAAAATCTACTGCGATGATCACTCTTCACTTTCATCTACAACCGCAGTTCAAATATGAATTATTTCATGTATACTTTACAATAACTGAAATTCTTTCCCGTTTAAGAAATTTTCACTTATTTAAATTGGCATTGTCACGCTACTTGGCAAGTTTATAAAAAGCCAGAAGGTCTCTTCGGATCAACTGAATTTCAAAACTAATGGTCTAGGTCTGTTATCAAAGAATATTTGAATGTACTGAAACTGTTTCCTGTCGCGTGTCGCTACGGATGGCATGGATGGAAATGGATTGAAACTTGAAAAAATTTGCTAATCTTTTCACGTTTTGATGCTACGTGTTCCAAAAATCCTCAAGAAATTTGTTATGGTTAGTCCTCTCTGCTAAAATTCGTTTGATATCTTCGTCGTAGCTTTACAGAAGCATTTTGTTTATGATTAAAGCCTCAAAGTAATGATTTTAACACAGAATTGACCTAAAATTAAAAAGTAAAATCCTCGTGACACTGCTCCTTAAAATCTCTCTTTCTACATTCTTTTCAGTGTGTGCCATTCCAAAGACAGTTTTAAATGATCGTGGCTGCAAGTTTGATTCTTTTGGTTGGATTGGTGGTGATAGGAAGCAGAAACGTTGACGGTAAGAGGAAAATAATATCTCAAGAAAAAGTCATTTCTTGAAAAAAACTTGTTTTCAGCTGTCAGTTAAACGTGATCTAGACCATCTCGAAATGTGGCGATGGAGAAGTTAAACTCGGTACTAATGAAAACAGGACAACTCGGATTAATATTAATCGGCTTAATATTAATCTTAATGATTATTATAATCCAGTAATAGATTATTATAATCCTGTAATAGATTACTATAATCCAGTAATAGATTATTATAATCTATAACTGAGGTTTTAGTTGTGCCTTAATCAATTGGGATTAATATTAATATTGATATTAATCTGATAAATATTATTCTTATGTAGCGTCACTAAAGCTTCCGAAGATTGACATTATTTAACGATCTTAAGCGTCCTTGTCACTATCTTATGTATTAGTGGACCCTTTTACTTGGATCTAAGTATGACGTATATATATATAGTCTATTTAACTAAGTGGATCTGCTGAGAAATTCAGGTTCATAGTTGCTATTGTGATATACTGGCTCCAAACCTCAAAACAGTTAGCGTGTCTTTGGGATTGTCGCTATTCCTACGCAGCGGGTAGTTATTCCCTTTCTTAAGGTCCCCTCTTTGTAAAAGCATATGCCCAAGGCACGGATTTGCTGACCCAGAAGCGCTTGCTCCTTTTCATTTACTTCAAGGGTCAACATCGTGTCATCTACCAGCTCTAGTATATGCAAGTGATCGTCATGTGACTCAACCTCGTTCCCAGGGTCTCTCATCTTACCGCCCCCTGAGGCGAGCGAGGAGAGACCCTGGCACACACTGGTCACGTGCTGCTTTGACAATTGAGAACATCAGGGAGGGGTCCTCTGTAATCAGGCAATTTGTCGCGTTGAGCTTTGTCAAATTCAAAGTATCGCGCAATGCTGCGACTGGCATTACCCGCGATGTTTATCAGTACTTAGCCTTCAGGATGAAATTTCGAATATTCAGATTGTTGCAAAAAACATAACAATGTTTCTAGAAAAATGGATAGCTTTCTCGAAGTAAAGCTACGGCAGTCTCTGAAGAAAAGCTGGTTGGAAGAAGATAATATAATATCCGTGATCAAGAAGCAACACACAGTACCTTCAGTTCCAATAAAATATCCGGTCCCAGTGTCACAACATAGAATCAAAGTAAGCATTATTTTCACGGAGCATCTTAATCTTAGTCCTTGGAGAACCAATACTAAAAACCTCAAAACATGTCTTGCATGGCGAATGGCGAGCCTAAACAAAGTAGTCAAAGGCCCTGTTCGCACTACGCGAAATTTTGTTTGGTTTGCAAAAAATCTGTCAACGCGAAGCCATTTCTAGTGCGAACGAGTTTTTGCACCCACCAAAATTTTTACAAGCGCTACGAAACTTCAAAGATTCCGTCGACTAGCTTTAGAGGCTGTAAAAATTTTGTCAGGCGAGAAAATCCTTTGTTCCTTGACATCCCTTCGTCATTGGGTCGTCAAATTTTTGCAGCATATAATTAGTTACGAAGCGAACGTGACCGTATGACTTCCCGCGAGTGTTCTCTCACTGAACATATTAGAATACCAGTTAAACCATCGAATGACTCTCTACCCATTCGCATATTTCTACGGAGCAAGATCTCAGGAAAATGGCACTGGACAGGTGCAGATGAATTTCGAACCAAGATTCTGCGGGGCGAGGAAATATCCAGTGCGGGTGAAAACGACGGTGATGGCGGCGTCTTCTCTGATGAATTAAAACCTCCAAAATGAATAACAGCCGAATCTTAGCAACCAAAACTATAATTAATTGTTGATATAGCAATAACAGGTTCTGTATGAAAAGCAAAAGGCAATAAAGTGCCATGAAAGCATTTCGGGGGAGCATTTTTCATTCACAAATTCGACCCGACGGCGCTGCCGACACCAATAAATCTTTTCACCCTTTCGCTCCTCTCGAAGTAACTTTGGCTTTCATTGATCCCCTGATTACTCTAAAACTGTTTTATCGCCGTTCACAACTTACACAGTAGACCTGGTTTTAATTCATTCCGAGGAAATGATCAGATGAGTCGAAGATCTTCCATACACAGCCTGGGCCGTAGCGTGCAATTCTTCATTCGCCTTGTTGAGGAGATTTTTGCAATATGTAACGTCCTTAACTGAACCACATCCGAACCACACAACCTACAGCAACTTTGATATTCCTTTATCAGATGATGGATGAGGTTTTCGCCAGCATTTGCAGAATAAGAGCATCATATCGCTCCTGGTTTATTTTGGTGACAACCACATCCCGCACTCCCGTAAGTTAAGTATAGACAAAATTATTACTAGACCACCCTTCCCTTCAATAAGTTAATTGTCATCTCCAAGATTCTTGGAGACACGTGACCAGCGTGTGCCAGAGTCTCTCCTCGCTCGCCTCAGGGGGCGGTAAGATGAGAGACCCTGGGAACGAGGTTGCATGTGACTTAGGTGGTCTGTGTTATGTCCCGCCAGTCCCTTGTCTGTCATATAGATCTGTTGCATCCGAACATTCATGGGAATTTTATCTGGATCATAATAGAGATTAATATTAATCTGGCTGATATTATTAATAATAATCTAATCCTTCCAATTTTTTGCCGTACCTTGATCTATCACTGAATTATAATAATCTATTACTGGATTATAATAATCTATTACGGGATTATAATAATCTATTACCGGATAATAATAACCGTATTATAATCTATTACTATTATGATCCACGGATTAATATTAATCCGAGTTGTCCTGTGAGAACAAATCTTGCAGTGAAGCCTCTGGTACCCTAAAACCATGCCACCACACCTACTATCTCCAATAAAAACATCGTAACCATAGTTTTTATTTCTCTTATTCTTCAGGGTGGTTAGATAATCATTGGTCATCAAACAAGATAACCACACAAGACAGTTCTGTAAATTTAATGGCCAGGGCTCGACTTCATCTCATTGTCCAGGTTCCAGTGTTGAATATCACAAACGAACAAGAAAACAGCCGGGTTGTGTTGAGACAAAAGGAGTACATCTACTGTCTCAAACGAAACCTGAATAGTCCACATGTAAGTTATCCTTGGTCTTCCATCATTTGAAATTGTAACTCCCAAAACTAGATACAGTCGAACCTGTATTGAGTGGTCACCCTCGGGGAATGGCAAAGTGACCGCTTAATACAGGTTGTACAAAATACAGGTCAGAACACGGTGAAAATGTCATTTTATATTCCAGTTAATGACGTAGTGTAAAGCTCATGTATAAAATCGCTCAAAAACTCACTTACTCGGTTAAAAGTAATTGCAACAATTACAAAGTTTGCGAAAACCAGAACATAGAAAGGGACTAACATCCGGTCGTTAGAAAAAGACACACTCCTAACCTGTCTCCTAGTCTTTAAACCTATTTGCCCTAAACTATTGGCAACGTGGTTGAGTAAGTTTTTAAAGAATTCATCGAATTCAGAAAAGGTCATCATCAGAGGGAAGCGCGTAAACAGAGGAAGTGACTATGGTCTAGAAGTGCCATGTGAATAACATTTTCAAAGGGCTGACTTCTCGTGCAACTGGATTAAACAGAAATTTTAAAATGAGAGAATTCAATCCGCAATGCTGACAAGACTTTTGAACTCAAGGCAGAAACAATAATCACAGCACGAAATTGCTAATTTACGTGAAATTACTCGATATGTAAAGTTCCGTAAAGTTGATTTGACTGCTTTACGGAGTGTTAATAAAGACACGTAAAGCTGCGCAAAGTTGTCAAAGCATTTAAGTTCCGTAAAGGTCACTTAAAGTGTCTGGAAAGATCGGGCTTTACGGCAAGGGATGTAAATTGCCGTAAAGGAGTCTGAAAGGTCCAGTTATGATTCAAGTGCCTTTCGACAACTTGACTTGCCACAAGCCGACTTCTATATCAAAATGAGCGATGAAATCGCGCGTTCCTTAAAGAAACGCGCCGAAGTCTCGAGAAGTGACAAACAAAATACAACGGCAATTGACTTATACGAGGTCTATTTTCTACAACCCCTAACGCTTTTAACAAGGAAAACAATTTTTTTAAAAAACCTGGAAGACAGTTCGAGTTAGAAGAATTTTTTAAAAGTAGACCAGTTTTAATTTTTAGTTAGTAAGGCCATAGTTAACTATGGTAAGGCTCAGTTCAGAAGTCGTGCTCTACCTTGCACTGAACAATCATTTGAATCGCTTGAGTGCCGTAAAGACACCGCTCTAGTTGTCAATTTAGTAAGGTTCCTTATTAAAGGTAACAGTGTCCTGAAAAATCAGGCTTTACGCCAAGTCGTGTAAATTGGCGCAAAAGAGCCTGAAAGGTCCAGTTATGATTTAAGTTCCTCTCAACAACTTGACTTGCCACAAGACGACTTCTACACAAAAATGAACGACGAAGCGAACGTGCTGAAGCCGCGAGAAGTGACAAACAAAACACCATGGAAATGGACTTACACGAAATCTACACAACCCGCAACCCGTAGCGCTTTTAAGACAGAGTAGGGACCGAGCAGTATATATTTCATTACTACGCAGTTTTCATTGTACCATTTTGTTGCTGAAGTAAGTGTTGACAACGCCATGAACTTCTGAACATGAAGTCAAGACACAGTTTGTAAATTAAGTTTTTCATTATTTAAATGATGTCTAAGAGTTAAGTTACAACCCAGGTATTTAAACTTAACTTATTGTCGTTTTCTAAATGTACATATCTACATGTGTCCACAACAAATGAAAGTAAAATTAAAAATTGAAGGACGAGGAGTATTACACAAAAGGTGTGAAACTGAAAACTCCTTTCAACTGTACAAGGCTGAAACCATTTCAATAAAAAAGTTTAACTCTAAAGTGGAATTTTGTTGCTCAGGAAAGGGCGTTCGTTTTTATGTGAATTCTGTGATGTGGATACTGCTGTGGGTTAGAATTAGCCTTGACTTCTGTTTCCCAATGGCTAATATACTCCCAAAAAATATATTTAGGTTCGTTTATTCTCCAAAAAGTTCAGAAAAGGGAACTTATTCTAACCTGATTTGTTTTTCATCCAACTTTTGTGTATTCTAAAATTAAATCCACACTAGTTGCAACAAGTGCATTTAAAATACAGAGATGATTTCCAGGAAATATCCATAACTATATATTTCAAGGAAGGGCACTTGAAATTTCTACAAGAACTTGAGTTTCACATGCCACCAAAATCTTTGCTGGAGAGTGCATGTACATGTACACTATACACATACATTTGGGTAGTGGGGTTGAACCCAAGAATCCTATGTACAGGGGAGGGGTATGGATATTTTCTGTTGGAAGACAATCTTCAAGTGCCTGTACTAGCCAGCCACTCCCTGCATACTGCATTCTATAAATGAATACTCAAAGCCAGTGATTAGTCACATGTAGCCCTAGGGGGGAGGGGATGCTCCCCTATAAAAAGCATGGAGGTGCTCGATGTAGCTCTTAGGGGTTGAAAAAGTGGTTTTGGTTTCTCTGAGGGTGTTTAAGCCTCAAAAAGTTCAGAGCTGGAGCTTTTGCAGTACTTTTAAGGGTGTTGAGCCAAAAAATATGACAGGAGATAATGTCTTATGTAAGAAATGCTACCTCTTAGGGTTTCTTGGTACCTCCAGGAGGTTGTTTTCAAAATTTCTGATGAGCACCCCTGTCTTTTCATATGGGAGTCACCCACCTGGCAAGTAATATGTACATAAATGCCTTGAAATTCAGTCTAACTACAATAGACCATGATGATGTCTCGCAGCATGAAGGAAAATTATGCAGCACACAGTCAGATTCAGGGTGAACTGTTCACTGTTTCTTTCCACTACTCAGCAAAATGTTCGTTGGATTGGACTTACAATGAGCTTCTCAACTCCATTCATTTTAACAGATGAAGAAGCAAACTTGCAGTAACATCGCTGCACAGGCATGAAGGTTGCAGGTCCTGCTCGATTGAAAGTTCTCTGTCTCCATATATCAACAGGCGAGCGGTAAAGTGCCCTCTGTGTGTCTTCACTGCACCACTCAATACAAGCGAACACATGCTTCTTGTACTCCTCTCCAATCTTAATGCAGTTAACAAAGAAGAATTTGACAAACCAGGCCTGATTGCTTCAGAGGGATCAATTTTCCCATCATGTTTTGCCCATGAAGCCATGACTCTCGCTGATCGTAGAGACCTGCACTCAAACTTTGAACCAATTTTCTCCCCAGCAAGGTAAACAGAAACATACCGCCTTGATACTTCGCTGACCATGCTTGCTTGGATGTTCTTCTCTGGATACATTGCTTGGTATGTTTCTGAAAGCAATTGATGATCATCTGCATCCAGGTGCATAAGCTTATAGGCACTAGGAAGTGTAAGTGATGCAATATCTGACCACTGAATAGTTCCCAAATTGGTACTGGTTGCAATACTGAGCAAGGCAGATGATCCCACAGGCATACATTCAACAGATGAGTCACGGTACTTGCTGAAGAGAGAACTAAACTGTTCAGAAAATTGCTCAGGAAAGGCAACATTGGAAACAAACTGTTCAGAGATGAACTTTCTCATAAGCTGTATTTCAACTGATCTATTGTTTGTAATGGTGTTTCCAAGGACTCCATTGTACCGTTCAAAAGCAAAGCACCAGAAGCTATAAACAGGGCCATAATCTTCAATACACTCCTTTAGATGGCAGTGCAGGTGCATATTTATTCGGACATTGTCCTTTCCATAAAGTAGTTCAAACTGGCGGCAGAATTTAAGCAATAGCATGTCAGCTTTCACTAAATCGGTGTAAGTCAAAGATGGAACTGTGAGAAGGCGACATGCCATGACAAATGTATGCCAAGTGTTTAAGTGTTCTTCTGGTAACAAGCCATGAAGTGCGTAGTTTGAATAAATGAGAGTCCAGTTCATCCACTGCGATGCTTTGTACCGTCCATGATTTGATGAAATTTTGTGGCGCAGTCTACCCACTCCAGTTCCTACATCAAGATTGTGAATTCTCTCTTCAATAACTTTGAGTTTGGCTTTTGTCAACAGGTCTCTGTCCAGCCATAGCTGAAACATCCTCTTGGCAGTTCCAAGATACAGATTGTGCATGGGGTCAATGACCGTAAAACGAATAGCATCAAAATATTCAAGTTTTAGAAGAACACTAAAATAGCAACCATATCGAGTAGCAAGCTTCTCATGTGTTGTCTTGTTTGGTGATTTCCGTACCATTTCAGCATATTTCCTATGTAAATCATTACAACGCTTTGGCCAGTTTTGTCGGTCGAATCCTGAGAAGTCTCTGCCTGATTTAACTGATCCAGGAAAGGGTTTAAAACACTTAGAGCAGGCTCGCTCTGCAGAGTGGTCTTTTAAACCGCACAGCTTTCTAGCAGCTGGGCTGTCAGATGCTGCCGATAAAATTGCACCTCGAAAGAGTAGAGGTATGGTACTGATGCTAGAGTGTAGTCTTATTCCTT
This sequence comes from Platygyra sinensis, assembly GCA_019787425.1. Classification (NCBI taxonomy): domain Eukaryota; kingdom Metazoa; phylum Cnidaria; class Anthozoa; order Scleractinia; family Merulinidae; genus Platygyra; species Platygyra sinensis. The sequence goes on along the minus strand of JAHPZR010002932.1, from coordinate 29,399 downwards.
TCCATAGGACCTTCATCTCATCCACCAATGGTTTGACAAAGGGGGGTTAATACTTTTTGGCATGGTTTCCATATCTGGAATAACGCCAACAAGAATTACATTCTCCCATTTGAAACGTTCTTCCCTTGATAAGTTTAATAACACCAAGTAGATGACTCCAACAGACATGTCACTTCTTCTGGTGTACGGTTGAAACCAATCAGTGTAGCTAGAAAGGTTTTTTACCTGGCATGAACTTGTTCTTCTTACACCTGCTTTTAGCTTAGAGAAAATTTAATATTGTACGATTGGAGCCATTTCTACAGCCTCCAGTGCAGTCAGTATTTTGTAAGTTTCAGTTGTATGAATTTGGTTTAAGTATTACCAAGTTTCTTGACTTTTGCCAGCAACATTGGACTATGCCAGTTGTTGTCTTTTATACCTTAAGTATTTTCATCATAAGGTTCTTGATTTGACGACTGCTGTTTGGACTTTGTAAATACAGATTATTTTATTACATATCATGATTATTTTTACCATTCATTAACATAAAAATGCACAATGTATTAATAACTTATTGCTAGTGAGAAGGGTGCAATTTGGAGAAAAGCACTCTTTTTAGTCCGCTGCTCTTAGAGTCTTTAATTTTGAATGTTAGAATATCTTTTAGTTAGAGGATGTAAACAATGGTATTAAGAACGGCTGTTTTATTTGAATTGTATATACAAACAAGACTAAATTTAGGTTGTTAAGTACAAAGAATTGTGCTTTTGCCTAATGAAGTTAATTTCAGCTTACAATAAATGCCATTTGAATGTGATTGTCTGGCTAGTTTTGTAGTTATTTTGGGTTCAGTTTCTAGAAGACATTCAGTTAGGTACTTTGCCGCATCAAAGTAGTTGACTTGCCCTGAGAGAAGAAACCGGGCCATTTTCTTTTTTGTTAAATTACTTAGCATTTGTGTGGTTTTTGTGCCCGTAAAGGAGTATGAAAGGATGCCTTTCTAGCGTTTTAAGAGGCTTTAGCCCTAAATTACGGCTTAACCAAAATTAAACTTTACAGTGTACATGACATGTCCGTAAAGCCGCATGAAAGATCTTTACAACCCTTTAAAAGGACTTTACGGACTTAGTAAACTGCAGCTTTACGCGACCTTTCCGTAAAGCCACATGAAAGGATGTTATTACAGCGCTTTAAAAGGGCTTTACGGCACTAAAGTACAGCTTTACGCGACCTGTAAAGCGTATGAAAGGACGCCTTTACAGCCCTTTAACAGCGCTTTAAAAGGGCTTTACGGACATGTAAAGTTAAACTTTACGCAACTTAACGATGCAGTAAAGTTCCGTAAATGTATCCCCTTATGCGTCTTTACGGCGCCCCGTAAAGATGCTTAAAGTTCAGCTTTACGTCGTCGTAAAGATCCGTAAGGTTTCGTAAATGCAGGATTTAAGGTGCCTTTACGGCGACTTTACGGAGCACTAAAGTTGCTATTTCGTGCTGTGAATATTCGGCGATTTAATGATTTGTGAAAATAAACGAGGAAATCTATTTCCTGGTATGCTATTTGTAATTGTATGAACTAGCATTTGAGTGATTTTCTTTTTCAAAGTGACCGTTTAATTTAGGTTAAGACAGTAGAACTCTTCGGGACTTGGTAAAGGGAAACCGCGACCCCTTAATAGAGGTGACCGCTAAATAGAGGTCAAAATTACAGTAACTAAGGGACGTAATTTTCGGGACTTTGACAACTGACCGCTTAATGGAAGGCCGCTTAATACAGATTCGACTGTAGTTATAAATTTCTTTCGAAACGTAGATAATTAACACAATTTAGACATACTACTCCATCACCAATAGTTTCTTGGAGCAGCTTAAAGTGGTACTGTGCTCAAAAAATCACTTCCATTTTTTCTTCAGGTTTTGAAAGTGTGTTAGCTTAACACCTAACTGGCAAAATTTTTGAGCTTTGAGTTTTATCCGAAGGCTGTTTATTTAGAGTGTAAGTTTTGGATTTCTCGGTCCGCCATTACTCACGTTCAAAACTGACTGACTGGACATCAGAGGGTTGGATCTAGAGAAAATGACGTCATTTACTCACTAGCTTGAGATTTCAGCGTGTAAACGCAATTTATTATGCATGCAAAACACGGGTTTAAAAGTCTGAAAGCCCGAAACTCCCATGCTGCATATTAATTCAGCCGCGTGGACACGCATTTCATTCTTAAACTAGTGAGTCTTTGACGTCATTTTCTCCTCGACCCAGCTCTCTTAAGATTTTAAAGTTAGTAATGGCGGACCAATAAATAAGAAAATTCCAGTTAAAATAAACAGGTGCCTTTTTAAAATCAGAACTTAAATCTTGGGTCAGTTAGTGTTTAGTTAACATAGTTTTGAAATTAAAAAAAAAAAAATTTTTTTGGTCGCAGTACCACTTTAAGATAGCCTGCGTAGCTTGGCGGTTGTTAGGAAATTTGCGCGCGCTAAGAGAGCGGTGACGCTGCGAAGAGCCTGGCAGAGAGACAACTGGGTTTCTCGCGGGTTCGCCGCTTTGTGCGCTGGTAGTCAAATTGCAGAAACAACTATTTATCTATTTTCACGGCTAATTGCCGTCGCAAAGTACAACAACGACGCAGCTCAACAAGGTCGATTTGACTAAACCACCAAACTACGTAGGCTACTTAAAAATTGTGTCGAATTTCCAGAACCTTGTATTTTAACTAATGTTATATTGCCGGGTTTTATGGATTTTGATATCTTCCAAGATAAAGAGATACCTGTATTTTGGAGGTTTTAGTTTCATTAGAGGCAACCCCCTCTTAGACTTTGATGTTTTAACAAAGTTGTAGTTTGACAAGCTTCGTCACACTCGTCACGCGTGACGAATTCTATGAGCGTCTGCTTGGTAGGCTATAGCCCGACGAGGTTTTTCGTTTTGTAATAGAACAAATGTGAATTTTCAAGCCTATTTTGTTCCGTGACGTTTAGCCGGCGTAGCTGGCGGGGTTTGTAGGGGTATCAAATACGCCATTAATATTCGATCCATAAGTACTCACAAATTATGTCCTTTGCTCGAATTGCTCCCAAATATTAGATTGTTCCCTTGCTCCTGCTCGCAAAAGTTTTGCAACTGTTCGAATGCTCGGATTCTCGTTTTAATGGCAAAACTGGGAAACATTGGTGAAACATAAACGCACTATGAATGCGTCTGGAAACATGCGAAATGTCACGGCATCAGCAAAGCTAGAAAGTCAATGACATAAAAATTACTGTTTCCCAAAGCTTGTTTTGTCTTTTTCGCAGAATTCCGTATCGCAGACCGTTTCGAGGATGAATTCGATTTCTCGCTGTGTGATTTTCGCTCTTCTGCTGATAATGAAGACGCACGGGGTTCTTCGTATTGCAGATTTGCTTTTGAGCTACTACTTTCGGCATATAAAAGCTGTAGTTATTGTCTGAACTACTGTCAGAGCATGCATCCGCCATGTTCGTTTGAAAAGCGTGTAAATCTCAGTAGTTGCGCATGGACGGTTTATTATTAATCAGTTACTTATTCGCTCTGGAACGAAAAGAGATATTTGAAAAAAGTAAACGGCATTTTTCTTCTCATATGGACTACTTGTTTATGTTTTAAAATGGCTTCAATAGGAAACATGCGATTTTCGTCATAGTACCACTTCAAGCGGCCAACACAAATACATAAATAAACAGGCAATATTCCTCGTTCTAAAAAAAGAGCCCACAAACATAACGAAACCCCAACACAAATACACAAACAAACTGGCGAATGAAGAGTGTGATTGATAACGAAACCGCCAAACACTTAAGCGGCCAACACAAATACACAAATAAACAGGCAATATTCCTCGTTCTAAAAAAAAGAGCCCACAAACATCTGAAACATAACGAAACCCCAACACAAATACGCAAATAAAAAGGCAAATGAAGTATGTGATTCCTCGATCTAAAAAAAGACGCCCACAAACATAACGAATCCCCCAAACACTCAAGCAGCTAACACAAATAAAAAGCGAATGGACTGCGTGAATATTTATCGTTCTAAAGCGGAAAGGCGGCCAGAAACATTCGCACAGTTGTAAAAGAAAGACGCACGCTAATGATGAGTCAGGTAACACAAATACATAGGCGAAAAAGGTGGGGACTGTGTCAATATTTCTCGTTCTAAAGAAAGGCGGCCACAAACATTCGCACAATTGGAAAGACGCACTCTAATCATGAGTCAAACATAAATCAATAGTCGTTTCGATACAAGTCGTTTCCATACAAATCGAAGTCATTTCGATACACATGTAAAGTCGTTTCGACAAACATCTAAAGTCGATCCGATACAGACTGAAGTCGATTCGATACAAACTGAAATCAATTCGATACAACCTCCAATTACCTAAACTATAGTTTTGATTCGCTAAAGAAATTTTGCTACTAAAGCAGTGGTTTTCCTATTTGTTTACTGAGCACTTCATGTGCGCGCTTTCCGTGCCGTCCGTACGCATGCAGCTTTTTGTATGGCGTGGCTAAATCCACCGACTGAAGAAAAGCCAAGCCCGAAACGTTTAGTTTATAAGAACAAATTTGACACTTTTCAGAGCATTTTAGCCTTATATACGGCAATGCCTTTATGCCTTTATTAATAAGGTTTTTGTCGGCTTTCGGTCGCTGTCAGATGTATGAGTAGACTAAACACTTTCATTTGGATATTTCTTCTAGTTTACTTTTAATACGAGGTCCTACGAAAACGACTTTAAGTTTGTATCGAATTGACTTCAGTGTACATCGCATCGACTTTAGATGTGTATCGAAACGACTTGACATATGTATCGAAACGACTTCGATTTGTATCGAAACGACTTCTATCGAAACGACTTTGTATCGAAACGACCGGACACCAAAGAGATGTGCGAACATTCCTCGTTCTATAAGTGGCCCCACAAACATAATGAAACCCCCATACACTCAAGCTTTCAACATAATTAAAAAGCGAGAGCGCTGTGTGAATAATTCTCGTAGAATTACAATAAATATAATGGTGGTTTTAATACATACGGTTGAAATATTTTTACAGTTATTATGCATTACAAACACAGGGGGCCCATACAAGCAGTGTGTCTGTTACTATACGTTATAAGAAGGAGACAAGCTTGTCTCCTTCTTATAACGTATACTAACAGTAACGCAAAACCCACCAAATCGCTCAAATTCGCCATTCAGAGCCACAGAAACGACAATACACAGCAACTGAGGTACGTTTACATTTATTTTGAGCTTTAACTTAGACATTCCTCGATAGAAGTTTACGATATTAAGACTCTCCCATATACATTTCTTTATATTTCGAACATAAACAGACACACTGCTTGTATGGGCCCCCTGTGTTACAAATAGCGTGCTCGCTAGCAGTGTAATGAATAGCGGTTTCTCGAACTAATTGTGGCGTACGCTGTTTCTATGGATACTCCACTGCAAATACCAAGCTAAGGCCGCGTTCGTTTGGGATCAATCCGGAATATATTCCGGAATATATTCTTATTCCGGAATATGCCAAACGAACGCGCCCTAAGTAGCATCGCGAAAACGGGCATCCTCGGAGACCCAGGAGCAGTTAGTGGGGACAGGAAAAAGTCTAAAGCGGGCGAGAAAAAAAAATTCGCGCGAAGAAAAGTCAAGAACGGGAAGAAGAGCCCCAGGGGACAAGGTTTTAAAGGACCAGTTCCAAACGGTCCGGCTAGTTCTGACTTCTGATAGCTGCTTCTGATTAGTGCCAGAAAACCTTTGTATTTTTCTGCCCAATCACAGAGCAGCAAGACTAGGAGCCATTTCGCGTCTCCTTACACCATACATACATCCGAGCCAGTTGCTCGCCATATGTTTACTCGAGGAAATGTAAGGGAGATCGTTCGACATATCCGCTAGAAACTCGCCGCAAATATAATACGCTGGAACTTTCGCAGGTATCGTAACATTAGCGCATTTAACAAACTGAGAGTTTTTTTACACTCTTCGATGTCGATAAAATTTTCGGCGTTTCGGAATATTTTCGCCGCTTTCTTGGACGAAATGGATTTTTTCCCAATATTTCTTACATCACTTGCTGTGACGGAAACGTTTCCAGTCCTGAGTAATCTTTCATCGCATTGGCTAGCCAGGTATGTCAAACGCTCACAATTCTGTTTCGAGTGGGATATTAGTCGGTCATGCAATATGGCTTAATTTTATTGTGGCATTTTCCAGGATTGGAAAGTCCTCAGTGGAACAAGGCTACTGGTCCTGGAAAGTGCTGAAAATATATTAAACTCAAGGCAAAAATATGAAATGTATGGCAGACAGTAAGGAGAATAAACAGTGAGATCTTGGGAGTAAATGGGTTAATCATTTTAGAGACCTTCAAAATTCAATCTGAGTCCAGGAAAAGTCCTATAGAAATTGGTTTATATAGAAAAGGGTAGAATTTTTATTTCGTCAATTACACATTTTTCTCAGCATAAATGATTGAAACTTGAAAAAGATATATAATTGGAGTTACATTAGGTGATGGAGCTTCAATCATTACTCTGTTACAGATTAACCTTATGGCTTACTTAAAATAACAAATAAGTAAATATTTGTCTTTGAAAACTGAGCTATTGTGGAAAAGATGTCTTTCCTGGGCTGCCAACTGGATTTGGAAAAAGGATAACTGACATTTCAAATTTTGCCTTCTGTGAAAAAGTCTTTGGATAGAATTTCGGTATCACCTTTAGTTATTGTTGTTTGCCCAGTTACAATGTTTTGCATTTCTTGGGTGACAATGTATGCTGCAAATGATGCTACTGAGAACTTGATCTGTTTATGAAATCATCACAGGATTCCGGGACCACTAGGATGTGTGCCAGCCGAAAACACAGAGCTACCAGCTGCTGAATTGATTCCAACTGTTAGTGAGGCAATAAAAATGTTTTAACAAAGAGGAGGCAGCCAGACATGTGATGCAACTTTTGGCACTGATCCTCTGGTAATGAGGGCTGATCTAATCTAATCTCATGAGAGGCTGTTTTTCAGCATGCAACCTTCAGGACAAAACATATTTATTTAATTTGCTGATGGTGTGCATGGTCAAAATCATGGCTTAAAAAGATTGATTCAGTACTTAGTAGGTGTAACAACTTATCTGGCAGAGTATTCTAACTGAGTGAGTGAGTGAGCTTATTTCTCTCGGAATGCTTTTTTGGGGTACCCCTTTTGCCTATGATTTTGGAGCAGAATTTAATAAAATCTTAGTTTCTGCTGAACATGAGAAAACAATGTTGTGATGGCTGAAGTTACTAATAGGCTATAAACTCATTTCCTAAAAGAAGAATTGATTATAATTTCCCATAAATCAGGTGTTGTTAATAATAATCAAACAATATCATACCACAATCTTGTTGTACATGAACTCATCACTAACTAAGTACTATTTGATTACATTAAATAGTGTTTTAATTTTTCTGACTTATTGGTTTATGAAACATCCATGGAAAAGTATTAGGAAGTTACAGCAAACATGATTCACATCTGAGACTGTGGGGTGAGGAGTTTGAAGAGGAATCAAGAAGTTTAAAATTATTGTTTAACCCAGACATACCAAATTATGTTACATCAATCTTCTACCACAAACAAAAAAACAAAAAAAAAACAGAAAACATCCTCTTCCCCTACAATTACTAAGATTAGTGACCTGAACTTGATATGTTGATGTTGCAATATTCTGTTCTTAATGCCATATGTTATTATAAATATTGTATGTAGTAATATTGTAAATCTTCCTCCTCACTTCTGACAGTAGTGTTAGTTGTGTGCGGTATGGGAAGAATATTTGATAGAGAGAGGCTCTAATAGAGAAGGGACTTTAATTAGCAAAACAAAAGCAGGTGGTCAGTTTACCACTCAATATTTGTAGGTCACGTCTTGAACAGGGTAGTGTAATGTTGAAGATTAAATATCAATTATTTCTGCACACCATTACCAGTGACTGTCATGTTCCACTGAGGTTATGATTGATGTGTGAAGATTTGTTTGGATTAGCATACTAACACTGCACTGGTAATACTGTTGTTTGATTTTGTTTTGACAGAAAACAGGTGGAGGGAAGGGAACTATTAAGGGGGGAAGGGGTAGCTTAACACAGGATTTACGGTATCATGAATTTTATCTTGAGAAAGGAGAAGTTATTATTATAACTTATTATTGTTTTAGTTTTAAGGACGTCCCCATTTTATGACCCACCCTTCTGGGGATTGCATAATATTGACCCTCCTCCTTTGCCTGCTTGGGATAAAAGTAACTGACACAAACTGAAGGGACTTTTGAAGATTTTTGGAGCATTTCTTTGTTGGGAAGCCGCTGGGTGGGTGGGCTATGATGCAGAAGGAAAGTGTCAGTTTCTTGCAGAATCTTAATTGTACTTCCATAAAAACTGGCAGGATGTTGTATGCGTCTGTGATGCAGAAGGAAAGTGTCAGTTTCTTGCAGAATCTTAATTGTACTTCCCATAAAAACTGGCAGGATGTTGTATGCGTCTGTGATGCAAGCAAATCCTGCTCCTACTATTTATACTTAGACCTCTGTTTTAGGTTTATTAAAGATAATTTAGAGAGTTAAGTTGTTAAATATTTCTGTTGAACTTGTTTTTAAATCACTCTGCATTTACTGAGCTATGACGGAAGCTGATTGCAAAACAATAAATTACATCGAAATTGCAATGTGTTATGTTAATACAGCTAACACACCAGAACTAAAAAGCAAAGTAATAACTTAAAGGCATTTGTTTCAAAATTAATATTTTGGTAGTAATATACAAATGATTGAGTTTTAAAAGTTGGGTCGACATTTTCACCACACATTTTCACCACACACCATAACACAGCCATTATTATTTTCTAAATCTATGCCGAACAGACAAACGGTCACCATCCGTCACGATAATGTCGGGCCGTCACGATCCGGCGACATTTTCACCACACACCGGAACACCGTAATCAATATTTTCTAAGTCCATCACGAACTGACAAACCGTCACCAAACGTCACCATCCGTCAAGGTAGTGACGGGTCGTCGCGATCCGTCCAGATCAGGACGATCCGCCGACATTTTCACCACAAACCATAACACAACCACGAATATTTTCTAAGTCTGTGCCGAACTGACAAACGGTCACCAAACTAAAACAGAGGGACGAGCCGCCACGATTCGTCACGGATCGACACCAGTTTGACGACCCGTTACGGTTCGGGTGTATTGGACAACCCTCCGGTGACCAAGCTTTTCTTTATCTTAGAGGACTGGATGCTGAGTCACAGGAAGTTCACTCAAATACAAGCTTTTAATTGTCCCTGGTTTCTTCAAGTAGTTTATAGGCTGTTTTGTTTTGTTTTGTTTTGTTGTTTTTTTTCACAACTATCATGAACATCCAAAAAAAGTAGTGTCTGATAGCCCGAAGCTATTGGATTTCACAGTCGGGCAAGTGGACTCTGTCATTTACTTGCCCAACGGGCAGGTGAAGCGGTTTTTTAGGAACATTTTGGAGGACATAAAAATGACAGATTTAGAGCGAAACTTATTAGGTCTAGAGAGAATGATAGTTTTCTTTGCACGTCGTTACGTATGCCGTTTCCTACGCTTTGGACAGAAATGAGAAAACAAGCAATGGAAATGTAAGCATTTTTAAGGACATTCGACATTTGCGAACTTCCAATATCACTTAACATCCACAGAGAACTCAGCTCATAGACAACTTTTTCCTCAACTTTACGTTATTCTTTCAAATTCAAGTTCAAGTTTATTAGGGACTTGAAAACATACAAAGTAAAATAAGCACTGCTCACAGTTAGCTACAACTATTCGAGGCGAGCAGTGGTTTTGACGCATAACAAATTACAAAAATTCAACCTTACAGAATGAAAAAGTAACTTCCAATAACTAACAGGGAAAACAAGAGAAACGAAAATACAATGACAAAAAAAAAAACTGGGACTAGGTGTACAATTAAAGAAACAAGGTTTACGATAAGAGGAAGGTGCCTACACGATTACTTAACAATATTTAGAGCAAAAAAGGAAAATTGCATTACTTTGAGTACTTAAGTTAGATTAAGAAGAAGTGCATATCAATTATTTACCTGTTTGTTGACGGGATCCCAAGTAATGTCTCGAAAAGCTACATTAGACTGACTTAGTTTCGGCATCACCCAAGAGCTAGTTTGCCAGATTTCTAAAAACAGAAATAAACAATAAGTCAGCCATAAAAAATAAGACAAAATTAGAAATATGGAAAAGAAAATACCCCTGGTAAATACGGCGACAGCCCGCCCCCTTAAAATATTCCCCCTCTTTGACAGTTCCCGCTCCCTAAAAGCTTGTTTAACGGACCTATCGTTTATTGTGTAAATCATCAAACTCCCAGAATGACAAACATCGGACAGAATATCTGTGTTATTCAATAACAAGAATTATATTTCGAAATTGGAGCTGAAATACCGAGTAACTTGCCTTCTCTCGCCATTTTTCCGAGCGTAGTTGAACGAAATCCACTGGGCATCGCGCCCATGGCTTTAAGCACATCTGTGGCACTCGTCTGAGAAGATAAAATTATATCATGCTTGTTTACTACTGGTTTGTTTTCCAACAGATAGCCAAGTAACAGATGATCAAGCCGGTTTTAATATTGTTGTAATATCGTTGAACTTGTGGAGACCCTCTTACGGTTTGGTGTTACCTGACCTTCTATGGGCCGTCCCGCGTGTAAGCGGCCACGTGAGTTACCAGAGGGAACTTACTGAATGTTGAATACTTTTTATCACTGAGTTTGTTGCGTTATTTCATCATTAAGTAGTCTTAGAACTAGATTACAACAGAAATAACGTGAACTAAAAGAAATGATATAACAGGTTTTTATTTTTCCAAACAACTTTGATGGCAGTTCCTCGCCAAAGAATGGAATGTGCTGAAAACTGTTTTGAGCCACCTTAAGCACAATCAAAATTTGCCATCGATAACAAAAGTTTGATGAAAAAAATTGACCTCGATCCCAATGTGTGGCTTCATACCTCAATTGGTAGAGGATCGCACCGGTATCGCGGAGGTCACGGGTTCGAATCCCGTTGAGCCCTGATTTTTTCAGGCTTCTTATTTCCAATTGCTTAATTGGAAAATTTACTGCAATGATCATTCTTCACTTTCATCTACAACCGCAGTTATAAAATATGAGTTATTTCATACATACGTCACCTCAGAAAAGAAACGGTCGCGACATCACTTTACTCTCAGTGTCTGTTTTTACAGCTGCTTTAGATGTCAATAAAATTCTGTCTATTCTTCTTCCAATTACCTTGGTAATTTGAATTTAAAAAGTGATTCTTATCTGTAGCATTGCAGTAAAAACAATTTAAAATCATTAACAACGCTTAAATGCAATGCCAAGGTGGCAATCGACAGATGGTTTTTACAAATGCCGATTTTACGCTTTGCTGGAGAATCATTATATCCTGATTTGAATTCAAAAGTCATCTCAGCCGCAGTATTTTATTTTTCATTTGATACCGGCAGGTGTAGATATCGCTATAGAAAAACAAAATACAATACACTATAGTAAAAATAAAGTTATTTAAATTCATGACTAGACTAAAAAAGGAAATTAATTAAAATAAAATAAACTGTCCGTCTGATCGTTTACATTGTCTTTCGTAAGCTGTATTTAATAGTCAGCGAAAAGCGATAGTGGTGATTTAATTTCAGTTTAACGACAGGAATTATTTTGACGTTTTGCTTCGCTAGGGCTAGCTTAAACTTAGTTTAAGGTGGTCCACGTTTGAAAATCTAGGATAATCGTTTTTTCTTTTATTCAATTCTCAAATATCGCGTTCATAGCCACTAAAAGTAGGGAATATCAC
>JAHPZR010002932.1:5000-12500 GCA_019787425.1 Platygyra sinensis | reverse complement strand
AGGCTCTCTTCTCTTACTGCATGGGCCTAAAATTTTATCCCGAAAGAAAAAAATACCGCGTTTTTTGAAATGTCTTAACTGAAACTAACCATAACTATGTTTGTTGTAGTTTCCTCTTCACTGTCGTCGTCTTCGTCATCATCATCTTCACCTTCGTCATCATCTTCATCATCACTTTTATATAAAAGTAAACTAAGACGATCAATGGAGTCTACACAGACTTAGGGCGCGTTCGTTTGGGATATTCCGGAATAAGAATATATTCCGGAATATTCTCCCCACCCACGTCGCCACCCTCCCCCGAAAAAAAACGACAACAAAACCCTTCAAAATGAAATGATACAGGTGCGAGCAAACAAAACAAAACAAACCACAAAAAACACTGAGCACGATTACTAAGAATAGAATTAGAAACAAACTTGAAAATTCCTGGCCAAATTTTAGACGCCCTTTGGCTCAGCTCCTTGCAAGTTTCCTATTGAAAGCAAAGTGCCATTTTCTGAACACACCTCTCTGGCATGTGCGTGACATCGTCATCAGCTCTATCTGTCTGCAAGTCACTGTTGGATGCACCAACATCGCCTTCTTGCATCTTTCTGAAACGTATAGAACAAAGAAATGCAGTGCACTGTGTTAACGGTAGGAATGTAATGGTTTGGGGTGGAATAATGCCGGACAAATGATAGGCTTCATATTAAGTTGACACACAATAGATTGCATACAAAGAGCAACCAAGTCACTTAAAAAAAAAAAAGAAAGAAAAAGGTTACTTGCTCTGTTGCCATTGCAGAGTACATGACACAGGTTTCGTTAGCGAAGCATAGAAATCAGAGAATTATAAGCAAAAATTGAACCAAACAGAAACAGTTCTCAACACGTGATTTCACTACTCCTTGTGGAAAAAATAGTTATTTAAATAATAAAACCTAAAAGTCCCGGGCGGGACTTACTAACGACTTATAAATCAAATGATAAATTTACGGCATCTGCTCTGAATGTTTACGTGAATGTTTATGTGACTACGATACTAAAATCTTGACAGCAAAACTAAGGGATATTTTTTTTTCGTTTGGAAGCAGCATAGAGACAAGAGAAAGGTCAGTATATATATACATGAATAAATCCGGTGCTGAAATCATTACCTGAAATAGTCTTCCTCGATTTCATCTGGTTCTAGTTGTTCAGAAATTCTATCAAGTTTGTTCTGTCAAACAGAAATGTAAATTAAAATTAGTCAGCTATGATGAAAAGTTCAACAAGGGTTTACCATTATGTATGACGAACATCAATCCAGCAGAACCACACTCCATAAATACTCCTTAGCAGCACGTACGTTTGTGTAGAAAACACTCCGTCAACTCGGATTTTACAATGCACTGCTGTGTGCTTATTAATACAAACAATATTAATACATGTACACTGAAAGAAGTATTTAGCCTGCTGTCATCTAAGATAAATTATTCAAGCTTCACCAATTTTTCGTTTGATCAAACTGAGAAAGATTTTGCATACATGTATAATGTAAGGTGGTTTTAGTATCTTCTCGTTTTTGTTCGATGAAAAAAGAAGAAAATTGTCCCTTTGGAGAAATGAAGTTGTATTTAATGCTTCGTGTGGCACAAGAGGATTAATTTACTTAACAATGTAAAACCCGCCTCTAAGGATCACATCGATTAACATAAAAAACAAATTAAACTTTCGATAAATCAGGAGATTATGACCCATCAGGAAAACTTTAAAACGCTCCAAGTAAAACGTGGACTTATTACAGAGCACATGGACAATTGATAGAACAAAAACAACGAATTAAACAAGATACAACCTGTAAGATATACAAATACATGGCTGAGTGATTTTAGAATTATTCATTCGAAATGGCTTGCACTGTTTAACTTCTACTGAAGTCAAACCTTTGTGGTTTATACAATGTGCACTAGCCGCGTGTATAAATCTGTAGTGTGAAATGAAAAGGCTGGTTTATACATGCAAATTCACCTCAGTGTACAATGAAACTGTTAGTATCTACAAGTATTATAGTTAATGTAAGGATCATGTGTAAAAATCGCACGCTTAAAAAAGCTGTCAACAAGGAAATCTAATAGTTTTGCCGGGCTTTCGCAGGTAGAACTTAAAATACTCGCTAACGGAACTCTTAAATATACGACTTAAAATTACGGATTCGGTCCACACCTCGTAAGCATGCAACAACGATTTTTGCATTCTTCTTCTTTGTAGACGAATACTGAACAACGATTAATTTCCAGCTGGAACGTCCATTGACTATAGTAAGCCGTTGTTGATCCAGTAGATTATTTAAAAACGTTGTTCCTTTTGACGCTGCATGGCTATCAAACACCTTGATGTCAAAAAATTACTGAAGCTGAACCTATTTGTTCCTGTTTGCGACAACAATCTGAAGTAACTCAGGAAACTGGCACGCAAATCTTGAGCTGGTTCTTAGTGACACAAATATATGACTTCCACGCATAAACAGAGTTTTCACGACTTCAGACATGTAAATTAGGCGAGACTGCAGCTGCTCAAGAGAAACGTTTCAAAGAAATTGTTTCTGAGGCAGTCCATTATCGTTGCTACTTCAATTGTGCAAATTTTAGATTTCAAAAAAGTGTTTTTGTGCACGTCACTAGCAAATACATAAACATGACGGAATTCTGAAAGCAAAATTAAGATAAAATTAGAAAACTTGGGCCTCTGCAAGGGAGTGTGTTTAATACAGTATAGACAACATTAAGTCTATATTAATTATCAAATTTAACACTGGCGAGCGAAACCTCTTCATGTATATTCTTCTACAAGTATTCTCTAATGAAACGACACTTTTAACCCCATCAGAGAGCGTTCAAAGTCAGATTGTATCATAATGTAAAGTAATATTATGTACTACATATTATCAGCTCACATTATATAATCATACTCGAAGAAGAAGAGACTGCATGGTGCCAAGAACAAAGGTAAGTAAACTCAAGACTTGCACAATACTGCTATGCAAGTCTGTGCAAAAATAATGCAAAGGTTAATGATGTTCATGAGGTTTTCCCACAAAACTTCAGAGGGTCCCACATGTACATGTACATCACCTCAAAGCAAAAATTCATAAAAAGATTGACACGATTCTTTGGGAACAGAAGGTGTTCATCTAAGGAAGATGTATTGCAATGAAGAGGTGTTAGAGATAACTGTTTCATATTTTTTGCTCTCTGGTCCCGTGGAATAAAAGAAAACAGTCCACCAAGAACTGTGGTTGAGGCTGAGTTTAAGAAACTGATCAGAAGTGTCTTTAACTTTTTTTTTTAATGATAGAATTGTCCCACTTTTAATATTCATATGCTTTTCTGTTTACATTTTTAAACCATACTCCGCTTTTATGAAAACCATATTTATTTATTTATTTATTTATTTATTTATTGTTTACTTATAGGTAATTACACTGTATTTATGTTAAAGTGTCTTTAACTTAGTCTCCGAGCTATTTATTTCAAGGAACATTTTATTGTGTACTGTATCACATGTACAATCATGGACAAAAGTGTTGACACATTTTAGCAAAACAAACGCTTTCTATTGGCGTCCTTCCGTAATTTCAAAAGACATTTTTTTTGTCGATAGCCAAGCCCCCTCTCCTCCTTTTCAATGTTGCAATACGCTCCATGGACACTTTGACCTGGTTACAACATTGAAAAGAGGAGAGTGGGTCGAAATGTCAAAATTAGAGATTGAAAAACTCATGCGTTTAACAAAACAGGTCTTTTTTGGGGACTGTCTCAACTGCTTTTGTCCATGATTGTAGATAAATTAAGATGAATAGATATCCTTAATTCTAATCCTTTTCTTTAATGTGAAATATAGGGCCAAACTCTGATTTTTTTCCTTTTCTAGATGTATTTTATTTTGTTTTTATTAAATGTATCTGTACACGTAAATAAAACATTACCATGTTAATAGATACTGTACAGTATGTTGTGTTATTCATATGCACATGTAGCCACATAGTAGGAATAAACTTCAAATGTTGAATGTGTACCTTTATTTCTTGCAGCTTTTGCTGTTCATTTCTTTTCTGCTCATTGAAATCTTGCAAAGAGCCATTACTTCCAGTCTAATATTAACATGATGAAAATTAAAAATAAGCTGTTCACTCCTTACACAACACCAAGCAAACAAGAAGAATTATTATTCATGCAAAATACATGTATGTCCCTGTTTCTGATTGGTTAAAACCACACGCCTGTCACATATGAACTCAGTTAAAATGACCTTGCTCTCTATGAGTTCTCGTAGCTCAGTACGTGGATAGAGTGCCTGCCCGGTGTTCGGGAGGTCATGGGTTTGATTCCTGTCGGGGACTCAGATTTTTCTTTGTCCCATGCTTGTGTAATGTAGATTAACTCATCTTTCACATTTATTACTGAGCACAAAAATTCAGCATCTTTATCACATAGTCAGCTTTATCACATAAACAGCTGCTGTACACCAAATTTGGAAAGAACTTTCATTGCCATATTGAACCAATGAAGTCAAAAGTGCAGCCCTCTGCGGATCAAATGAACCGGTGACATCAAAATGATGTCAAAAGTGCAGCCTTTGCAGATTATTGAACCGTTGACCAAGAAAACCGGGGACGGGGTTGTGTTATTTTTGGTGAGCAAAAAAACAAAGAGCAAAATGACAAAACTCCTTTTAGAACAAGGAGATATTTTGAATGAATACTAAAGCAATTATTGAATTCAGGTTTTGTAGGATATGAAGAATTCTGCAGATCTCGGAGGGCATTATCCACCTCGGCCTTCAACCTCGATGGAATTCTTTATATCTTAATAGCCTCATTCAATAACTGCTAAATATTTGGTCTGTTGTATCTTCAACTTCAAAGATATGAATTTTGCTCAGAACAAAGTTGTCAACTGAAACTTCTCATTTCGCTAATAAGTGTAACTTGCAACATGATTGGCTAGTTTGTAGCATACTTTCTAATTAACTTGCTACTATGAGCTTTCAGCATGACATGGTGTGTGAAACTGACTAGTATACAACAATGTAAAATGTTCATACCTTTGGGAGACTAGCGATCTCACTTGACAGCAATTCAATTTCTCTCTTTAATTTGTCACAGCTTATGAGAGAAGAAAACAATGAAAATACTTTAATCTAAAAAGGTTTTCTTGTTACCCGCAGTTCTAGTGTAATGCACTCAATAGCATAGGGAGTTAAGTCAAATCAATGTACTGAGATGTGAATGAATGCTCACAAAGTGACTACATGTACAATGTTTGTAACTTATTGTGTAGATCATTAGTCCTGAAGCTGGCAAAAACAAACACTCAACCAGCATTTTCTTTTCAGTGAGACCAAACCAAGCAAAATGCACAAAACCACCAAAACCAAGAAAACAAGCAAAAGGAAATAAAAATAGGTGGAACCCCTTATCATTATTGATAGCTTAATAACTCTAGAATAATTATTCTTTACAGGCTAACTGAACCCTTTCAGAAACACCAGAATAGCAGCATATTGCAAACCACTAACTGTTGACATCTTCCAGCTGAAAAACTAGCTGTTACCTGTTGAAAATTACATTGTATACTGACATTCATGGCATAGTGTGTGTGTAAAACAAGTGCGAGATGTGCAAATATTTTACTCACTGGGGAGGTGACAGGAAAAAATGTAACAGGAACCATAAAAGTTTTCAAAAAAGATCAATAACTTTAATAAACGTGTGGTTACCCGACAGTGTACAGTTTATGTTACAAAATGGAAGTGGCAAGCTTATTCAACATGTGATAAGTTTCTGGTTGTGAGCAAAAGGTATTTACTAGATTTTATTTTAGCTGAGCCAGAGGAGGGTAGTCAAGACACTACATGTGCTGTAGTTGTTAAAACATACCAAAAATGGTTTTTATGTTACCATTTACCATGTAGTTTTAAGATCTTTCATGTGTTGGCTTTTCTGTATACATGTACAAGTAAAAGTGAGTTCTAAGGATATCTGCGAAGAAAGATCCTTTCCTTCCTTGCTGATGTCAGCATTTATACTGAGATTCAAGGCTGATTATCTCGAAAAAAGAATGGCTACCCCAGTTTTTCTTTGTGGATTCCAATAACTCTTGAAAAGATCTATGTTTTCTGAGTGGTCCTAACTTGGTGCAAAGTCCTTTTAGTAGGCACTGTCCTTAATAGAACCTTAGTTTGATGTCAATAAATCCATCTTTTATGTCTGAAAGTCAGTTTTTGCGTACACGTAGGCCAGGTTACATAGCATGTCAAAAGATGACATGCCGAAAGACGTCCCCTAAGTAACACTTTTAAATGATTTAGGTGAGTTATAAAGGGGTTAAGTTTCTAAAGAAACTGTGGTGCTGGGTCCGTGGGGAGTATTACAAGATCAACTAGGTTGATAATGTGAATTGTCCACCGTAAAGAGATTTAAAGGCTGAGGAATTGAGGGTTCTGTGTGGTTTAAACACAGAAAGATGGACCTACACTAATGGTTGGTGCATGGCAACATGGAAAACAACAGAATAAATTAGTTGAATGAAAAGTGCTCATTGGTACCATGAGGACTAAGTGTGCGATTTGAAAAATACATTTTTGCTCTAGAGTTTTGTGGCTTTCCCTGTTTGAATAAATGGAGGTTGCACAAAGATTCTACCAGTATTGGGATCATTTTGAAGATATTTAAAGATTTGTAGAATGATAGATTTTACTGCATGGTTGTGAGGGCAAATGTAATTACCAGTAGGTCATTATTAGGTGAGTTATACATGTATGTACTTTTGAATGTTTTATTTCTTAATAATATACAAGCAACAATTTCTGCATTCTGATTGGTTAAGCACATGTCAATTAATTTCAAATCAGTGCAAAAATGTGTAATTGAGTTTGAAAATGATTGACAGAGCACTCTCCTACTTTGAACTTGGACAAACAAAATGGTGGACAAAATTTAAACGAAGATTGAAACTCTTTACCTGCATTTCAATACAATTACCTCATAGCGATGCAAAGTGCAAAGCTCAACAACAATTACTAAACTAGTAAAAGCGAAGTAGATATACACAAAAGCCGTGAGGTCAAAAACATAAACTTGAGTGAATGGAAATATGCCGGCGCCGATCATGACAACATCACAAATTACCAGTTGAAAAAGTAAATTTTAAAATTCCTCAGTACCACGAAATAAAACTCAAAGAAGGACCCAACAAGACATCCTAAGAACCTGCCATATCTTACTTTTGAAGAAGAAAAGTGCAAGCATTCTACTTTTGGTGAAGTAACTGAAATAGCGAGGTTAGATATTAGGAAAGTCGTTCCCTAACAAAATGCGGTAAACACTTCAAGAGGCAAATCTAACCTGTACAACCTCCAGTGAAGAAGTTAAAGTTAGGCAGCAACCAGGAAGGTTAAGAAGATGTCCTTCAGAGCTAAGAAATTCCGTTTCTTGGTATATTTTTGCTTTGTTTCTCGGTATTTTGGTCAAAG